>JAQIWN010000327.1:0-37123 GCA_034699025.1 Entomobrya cf. arborea Gr-Col-00668
AAAGAAAATATTGAACATTTCTTCATGAAGCTCGTTATCGCTTCATGAAGCCCCTTATCAAAATTAAACAAATGAACGAATTCCCATTTTGGCGTCAACAGTATGAGTTAAATGCATGTTTGTTTTAGAACAAGAATATCTGCTATATTATGAAGTCGTTTTAAAAAGTTCAAGAATCATTAACAATTCGTCTAAATATTTGAATTCGTTCAATATTTCCACTTCATTTATCAAAGCAATGCATTTCACCAAGTTAAAAGTTAGTAATGCAAAATGAAACGAAATTGCAGATCATAAAGGGCAAATATTTATTTCCAGTTTTTGAAGATTCACTACGATTGTCTTTCCTTTTACTTACTTGAGTTTCATGAAGATCTCTATATTTTCTTGAATTATTAATCAAATACACAGCTTTTGATGCAAGTAAAGACAAAACAATATTCCTGTTTTGCACAGTCAATGCTACGTATTTATAAGTTTGAACTAGTTTACTTTAATCGCAAATACTTAAGTTTTTACACGAAATGATGATAATATTTCTCATTCAAGAGAAAAAAATCTAAGATAAGTGATTTATAAGAGAGCAACAGGAAAATTACAATTTATTTTAGGCATGTAATTCGTTGAATGATTAGTTTTAGTTGTCACATGTTCTGGAAGCTTTGAGTACCATATTATTAAATACCCGCCAATCGTCTGCCATAACGTGGTGCCCGGCACTAGGAATTCTCTAAAAAAATTGAATTGAATTCATGAACAAAAAAATGCTCCAATTCATGTTAACGTTTAACTACAAGTTATTCATTTAATTAACTTACCAGAATATTTAAAACCGATCCACTAGGTCTAGAATCTCGTATAAATTCATCTGGTAATTGTCGTATCCAAGAGTCTCCTCCATAAATAATAGTCAGTGGTACTTCTTTTGATAACTCTGATAAACGAGTTTCCATCGGATTCTTTGCCCATACAAGATTGCTCATGGTATGAAATGCAGTTTCTCCCCTTTTAACAAATTAATTATAACAAAATCTAAACACATGCCCAGAAAATTGTAAATTAAAACAGTCAAAAAGTTTTCATCAAATTTTCTTACGATGGAGTCTGTGCATTGCAATGATAAATGTAATCAGCAATAATGGAATCGTCCCCACCACTTAACATTGAATATCTTTCAATCAAGTCAGCACGAAACTTTTTCACAAGCTTTGGTCCTGAAAATATACAATATACAATACAAAAAATACAAATACACAGAAAATGATTTATTTCGACAATAATATAAAAAAAATCGATTTTTACCCATTCGACCAGTTGCCCGTAGCACCATAAGAGGATTAAACGGTTTCAGTGTAAATGCTATCAATTTTGTGCGAAGAGGAAATTTTTTCATCCATTCTGGGTCCTCTTTTGGAAATCCCTGTATAAATTCAATGTACAATATACATACATACATTACATACTATTTGTAAAGTACATTGTACAATTTGAGCTACATGAGAAAAGTTTAGTAAAATTTAATATACCCATGGGTCAGCCAGGATAAGATGGGCAACTCTTTAAAATAAAATTTAGGTAAATTTTAAGCTGACACTTTAAATTGTATACAATCCGATTTAAATTTGCCTAAAAGATTTACCTGTTTGGATGTTTCATGGCGTACGACGTCACAAGAAAACCTCCCATGCTATGCCCCACCAGCACAAATCTCTCCAGCTTCATTTGTTTCGCCCACTGTTCAATCGACTCAACCAACTGGCTTTCCACTTTAGTAGGGTCACTGCTGTATTTTGGACGAGAACTTTTCCCGAAACCTTTAAAAAATATATAATCAGTCAATTTGTATTTGACTTCATTTTAAATTTGCGTGCAGCATTGCTGCAACCTACCTAGCATGTCCAACGCATACACATGTCTATCTGCCGCAAGTTCATCAAAGTTCAAGCCCCAAAATCCAACAGCTGCAGCCATTCCATGTAATAAAACCAAAGGAGTTTTCTCTTTCCCATTTTCAGTAAAAGAAAGTGTCCATATTTTATTCTCCTCTTTACCCACCACTTTCCCAATGTTCACATAATGTCCTTTATAAGGCGTCTTCACATCTGCAAAATATTGATATTGGTGAAATGCCAAAGATTAAAAAATATATTTGTAAAGATTGAGGTTCAGGTTCCTTACAAGCTAGCATTCGTTTCTCTGCATCTTCTAGTAAGGCCATAGAAGTTGGGCTCCACTTGCATTTAGATTTACTATCATCGTACAATCTGTAATGATCATACATTAAATATTTCAACGTCACAAATATACTGGTTCATTTTTATGCATGCATTCTACCAGTAGCGTAAATATTTTTTACGATTTTAATTTTTAATGATTCAATTATGAATTGAATTACTTCTTATTAGTTTCCATATCCTCTTGTATATCAATGCCTTCAAGAGCAGACGAATCTCCAGATTTTATGGCTTGTGTAATTTTTTCTAAATCTTCGTTATCCTGATCCTGATCTACAGTTACGGAAGTAACCTTAGCTACTTGTGTAGAACCAGCCATGTTCCTTCTAAATTTAGTTACTAACAACAACCTTAAATCAAATCACTTCGCTAATATTATGAAACAGTGCCTAAATTTTTCATAAATTCGAATACATACAGATCTTTACAGAATTCTACTTTGAAATGAAAAACTGTCTTGAAATAAATACGCTAGAGTAACTAATGAAACAACTAACTAATCTAACTCATGCCAAAATACTGAATTTCCTTACAATTTTTTAATTGATATGTTTGAAACAAAAAGTGTAAGCTAGTATTAACGCTGTTCCCACAGAACCACGGAGATGAGATGACCGCAAAACCAATGTAAGTAAAATCATAGAACACATGAGAAGTACACTTCATGCATACTTTATCGATCACGCATTCAAGGTCATAACATTGCATAGCAAAAGCAGACACAGACACAACAGTACCATTAGCAAGCAAATTTGAAGTGTGCTATGTAATGCCGTGTGAGTCACTATAAGAGCATCAGGTTGGTGTGTAAAAACACAAGTCTTCTGTCAGCATTGTACAAATTGTCCATCAACTGAACATGACGAACAGGGAAAAAATGATGTGCTATGCAGAAAATTGGTTGCTTTTATCATGAAATTTGTTATGAACAAAAACTATGTAGTCGTTTTTTGATAAGAAATTACAACAAAACGTGGTACACAAATTCAATTACATTCGAATAGCATAAAATTGTTGGATATGGGTTTTAATACTTAATTTGTTGTAATTTGTTTTATAGTAATACAATGGGACCATGAAATGGACAAAAAATCTAGCAATTAAATCTTCGTATTTTTAGCTATATAAGAATGAAATCGATATAATATAGTGTCGGAGAGGCAAGCTACTTGTCCCGGTAACAGAATGCAGATAAAAGATGCAAGCGTCTATTTCATTTCCTTTAATGCTCTCCCAGCGTGAGTAACGTTCAAGCTTGACCATATACATAGTTGTGTAGGACATTGTGCTGCATAATAATCGATGAAAAAAGTTACGAATAAGTTAAATTCTTTGTTTTTATGTATTTTTTTTATTGTAGTCTGTGTATTAGCTTTCTAATGATGGAACTTTGGGAACAAATTGAAGTGAGACTTTAGGTCCAGTGAAATGCCAAAGGAACTTTTGGTTAAGGAAGGTGTTTATATAACCGCTGAATTATGGCCTTAGTCTTTTGCTCGTTTTATGCAGTTGTTCTGTATATTTTTTATAATAATGAATTGAAATATAATAAAATTTGAATGATCATTTGTTAGTCTAGACTGGAGAACTAGTTGATTTTATTATCTGAATATTGTGGACGATAAATATAACAAAATTATATATTAAAAAATATTTCACTACTGTAATTTACAGAATTACAATTATAATTTATCTTAAAACTCACATGATTATTTTTTATTCACAGTCAATTTTCCAATAACTCTCATCCAACTTGTATGCCTCTTCCTTCGCCAAAACCTTCTTGCCCATCACATTTCCCCCATTTCCTTCCACATCTTTATCCCCAACATACAAGTCAAATCTCTTCCAATGTCTATTCCAAGTAAACATTTGCCAAGCCTTTGACCCATCCTTCATCTTCACCGGCTCCAGTACCCAATTCGTCATCCAATCCGACTTCACCCCAGTCTTAAAATAAAATGATACATCCCCCGTTGCCAAACTCTTCCAAGACTTTGTATCTTTAATACTCAAATAAGGCATAGTTTTCCTCCAATTCAACCTCTTCACCCTATAATGCACCACATCAGCTTTAGCCGCTGATCCAAACTCCCTCAAAAGTGATAAAAATGCTAACGGTATTGACAAAAGTGCATTGCCAATTGCATTCACATTGGCCTCTCCACCATTATAATATTTTGTTTGATTAGATGACTTATTAGACGCTGATGCTGTTGATGGTGAAGAACGATCATCCTCTGAATTTATTTTCGACTCTTTGTACTGCTTCAAGTAATAATCCAAATTCCACCAAGATCCACTCTCAATCTTGTCTCCAGCAAATAACACATCTGATGACTCATCACTACCACCATCGGTATCACTAACTGTTAAGTATTTCCCCGACTTTATATTTTTAATTGTACACCTGTTACTCCAAAACATTTTAACTATTTCTTCTGGGGTCTCTTTTACAACCGAATTAAACATTTTCACTGAGGATGCATCAAAGTTTTCACCCTTATTGATTATGTCCTTTTTAGTCCATCGTGCAAACTTTGCCATTTCTTGGCTATGGTCCCTTCCCGAGTTTTTCAGCTCATTTAAAAGGGTTAGCCAGCCTTGTGCTTTTAATGGTAATGATTTCACCTTTTTATTAAATCGGGCCACTTGGTCGAAATTTGTTTTATTTCCGGAATAAGCAACTTGTATGATTTTGGGGTAATGTGAGCTCATTTCAGGTTTCTTAAGAATCCATAAAATTTCCTTAAAGTCTCCCTCCTTAATTTCCTTTGCCCAGTTTTCGTATAATTTATTGGTTAATGGAAGAAGAGGATTTTCGGTGTAAGCTTTCGTGTTATTTATACATTCGACTTGGATTCTGCTTGAAAGTGGAATAATTTTCCAGCTTTCTTGCCAGTTTGTCCACTTCCTGTTATATTTTAACTGTTCTTCTAAACTTTTTCCAAATCTTTGATAAAATTCACAATCCATTCCTTGTTGGTCGGAGTTTTTAAGAAAGTCGAGAAATCTGTTTAAATTTCTTAGGTAGTAGCTGAAATCCTCATTGTTCTTTTCTTGCTGGTATACATTTTTAACAATGTCACTTATATAATTCTGAGGATTTTCCCCTTTTTCTAAACTCTGGAATTCTGAAACTGCTTCTTTAAAGTTTTTCAGGTTAATTAAAGATGCCACTAATTTCACAGATTTTCTCCTTTGTTCTGTATCACTTTCAACGTTTCTTAATTCACAGGCGTATTGAAGGTCACTTGGTACTATTGGAATTGTTGTGGTGGCCTCTTCCTGTGTCACCATTGCAGGTTCGTCATTATTGCTAGTTATTTCACCACTTTCCAATTCTGTTAATGGTGTAATTGTTGTAGGAGAGAAAGCATTTACGTATGTGACAAATAATGTCACTAAAATCAGGGAACTATATTGGCGATGCATTTTGCTTCGAAGAACGTTTCAGAAGAAATGATACAGGTTAAAATAAATGCATAAGCTTTTATAGGTCATTTTACATCCTGAAGCAAGAGATTTATTTGTAAACTTTATTTTTTGCATTGTGAGGTGGTTTAACTGGTGGTTAAGGGGTAGATTTTATTTTAAAATTACTTGGTCACTGCACCTGTACACCTCTCTGAGAGATTATGTGAGTAAACAAAACAACAACATTAACAACAAAGGTTTTTGAGACATTCAGACAATTTACAGTTATCTGTCAGATAAGTTGAATCGGGTAACACACAAAGTGCATCTTTTACTGGGGTTCACTTCGTGAGTATTTGGATAGGAGATGCAAATTTTCTGCTTGATTTATGAAAACATGAATGTATACTACTTATGAAAGTTTTCAGTGCCAAGTTTAATGATTGTTGCATAACAGGTTAGGCTATAAGGTAGGCAGGGTAGGTTTGAAAGCATGAAAATCTGTTTTCATAACAAAGTTTATATAGTAGTTTAATAAGAAGTTGTGCCAAACTTTGTAAGCATAGTTTTTTTGTTCACAAATTTGCAGTAAAGTTCATGAAGAACAGCATGCATATCTGGGTTGCAGTGAAATGTTTTTAATAAGAATATTTATAGTCGCTAATGAAACCAGCTTCACTTTCATAACGAAATCAAATTGTTAATAATCTCTATGGTTAAATAAACTGCAGTACAAAACCAAATTTCTTGTTGTTTTTCATAATCTGCTAATTAGTGACTTTCGTTAGTAAAATAAAATTTATTTACTAATTAATTCTGGTTGTGTTCTTATTTTAAAATATAGAGAATGGTACCTACAATCTAAATATACATAACATAACTGCTTGCAATTTTGCAGTCATGTAGTTCGTTCGTTAAAAAATTGAAAGAAATGTGTAAATTATGCATGTTTCCTTGTTATCAAAATTTATATGGGGACGTTGACTTTATTGGCTTTAAACTGGAGTTTAATGAGCTGAATATATCCGGGTTCCAATTTTTTAAGCTTAAATTTGATTCAGATGCTGCGATGCAATCATTTCTTTCAAGAGCAAAATGATAATTGAAGGTTTATTCTGCTATCCGTTAAATTGCATTTAGGTGTATTTATCAATACTGGACTGGACCCACCTGCATTAATTCTTGTTTTTTTTTCGTTCAAAAAACTACTTTAGCTCGTTAATTTATCCTGTTCTTACAAAATCCATTCAACTTTTGTGTTTTCGTTGTATAACAAATTATTACTCTAGCATCCATGAAAAAACCACTTTGCACAAGTAACTGCAGTGTATTGACCAGTGATTTTTATAGATCACTTGAATGCCAAACATTTACTGAAATGAGCCACCAAAATCCTGACTATCGAATAAACACATCATCTTCATAATAATCTTTGATCTCTTCACTCTTTTCGGCAAAATATTCAGTTTAAAAATTGTAACGAAGGTAATATGCTTTTGATGCAGTGCCGGCAGCAAATATCCTTCATTGAGATTAGACAGCCTAAAATTAAAGAAAAATGATTTAGATAACTACAAAGTACACATGTATGTTTTTGCTATTTTTTCACAAAGACATAAAAATCACGAAAATAATAATTACACTGACAAATACATTTACACGAGGTAACATGCATGACGAAATGGCTAACTTCTGATGATGATAGGCTTCTGGTAAAAAAACTGTATCCAGAACGGTCAACACACATGCAAGAAGACTAATAGTTGTAGTAATTCTAACGATCAGCTAAATTGAAACCGGTTTCCCTTTTGTGTCTCGAATTATAGGCGTAAATATTATTGCACCACTTTCGATTTTTTTCTATAGCTCATTGGATATTTTCATGTTTGTCACTTGGCTGGATACTTAGAAAATAAATGAAACATGCAATTCGCGAAACCTGATTATATGACTATCGCTAATGGGATACCCCAACCAAACCACAACATGGGCTACCGCCACCGAGCATTTCTATTTTTTATTTATATACGAGAAGTTTCATTGATTTGTTACGCTTTTTTGCTAGTCTAATTTATCATCATGTACAAAACTACAAAATAAACCCATGATGCAATGGCAATATGTAGTTTAAAAAATTCCCCAAAATCTGGCATTCCCAATTCATTCGGTAATCAGATGCCGCCCTGTAAAGTTAACTTTAGCTTTAACTGACTGTCGGCTTTCGTAGAAAACGTAGAAATTTTCAAAATGTTTTCTAAAAATTCTGTGAAATTTTTGCATAAATTTGCTTTTTATGCACTAGTTCTACTGTTTTTCCAAAGTATCCCATTTACTTCTGCATTTCGTATTTTTGGACTTCAAATTCGGTGGCCATATCAGTTTAACTATTTTGGCTTATTTAACAACAATCGAAATCCATCACAAATATTAGGCAGAAGTGACAATAATTTTAATTACTACAATGAAAACCGAAGAATTACTGAAATTGTTGACTTTATACAACTGCAAAGATATCAAACAGCGGCAATCGAACTTTCAATTCAATTTCCTAATAGAAATGATCGAGTGACAATAATTAGAAAAGTTGTGAAAGAGATTATCGAAAATCGGAATAATGACGAGATTTCTTTTATGGATAACATTTTTGGATTTCTTATAGCCCAACATGAAAAACATAGTAATTCATCTTGTGTAGCAATTCAAAATACAGTGACAAGTTTAATGGATAGAATTGCTAGTAGTTCTTACCTACCTGTGGAGGTGCTCACTCTTGCAAATATATTAGAATCGGATTGTTATCCCGAACAATTAAGTTCCGAATCACTGGACAATGTAATTAACTCGTTAGTCCAAAATTGGGCTAAAAGTATATTAAAAAATTACGACTTTAATGAAATTGCGAAATTTTGTAGTAAAGTTGAAAGTGTACCAATTTTGAGTAAATACATGAAATTAATTATCACAACAGCTTATTCCGAAAATCCGAATAATTTTGATGAAGTGAACAAATTTATACAAAGTTTGGATTGTAATCTAAATTTGGAGCTGTCTGGATGGTCAATTTTATTGGATGACATGAAAAGTCAGAGTGATCAAGGTCATAATGTTGGAACTCTTAAATTGGCTTACTTTTTGAAACAATTCGAGTGGAAAAATCGTGTAAGATTTGTATTAGATGGTGATTTAAACTATACGTTAAACTTTGTAAAGAATAATATTCCAGAAAAAATTAGAAATATAATTTGGGGAAATAAATGTACTATCATGAACCAAAAATCGGGAAAATATTTACTTCCATCGAAAACAGGAAGTTTGCTTATGGAAAGGCAAATTGGAACGGGAATTGTTGGAGAATTTAATAATAATGAGGGCTGGTGGCATTTTGAAAAGTTTACGGATAAATCAATTTCTGGTGTGGTTTTCGCAATAAAAATTATACAAATTCAGAGAAATAAGCCATTCTTGTGTGTGAATAATACGGAAAGTGAAAGTTTATTGAGAACTTGTTACAAGACTGGAGCAAAGAATAATGTGATGGTGCTTTGGAATGTGGAACCGGTGAATATAGCAATTAATGGAGGGAATCAAGATGGTTTTTGGATTTATTCGAAAAGTAAGATGGATAGTACGAGATATTATTTGTATCAGACCAAGGATGGTGTGAAAATAAGAGGGATAGATGGAACGAGTCAAAATGATAGTCAAAATAGCATGTTGGAGGATACAGAGGCTCAAGCGTGGGAGGATAGTTTATGGAATATTGAATGTAAAGTGGTGTAATAAAATTGATAGAAAAATGTGAAAAATACTTTGTAAAATAGCTTAATTATTTATTGATGTATATAAAAAATTAAAAATATGATTAAAATTATATTTTATATCTGTTGTAATGATGACAAGTTAAAATATTAAAGTTATAAGAAGTCACTTCTTTCTTTCCAAGAGGAAAAAAGGCTTGAAGAATTCTTCCATCTCGTTCCCAAGCTTTACCAATTGCTGCTTCTCTTTCACCGGTTGAAGGACTTATTAGTGATTTTGCATAAGCAATGTATCCCAAACCATACTCCTCAAGTTCCGGTAACCTTCCAGCGGGTACTGCAACTTTTAATAATTTTGCAGGATCTGCGTCATAATCAGAAACTGGCTCAACTTTATACTCTGACATTCCATCCCGACCCTTGGGTCCCCCAGGAAGTAAAAGTACTTCCGCTCCATCCCCAGTTTGGTAATACTCTTGACCTCCAAGTGAAAAGGAACAGGTTTTGGAAGCCCAAGTAAATTTGCCAACGATAATCTCACCTTGATGAGATACCCGACAAGGATATAAATTGTATCCGAGACGATCCTTGTACCGGAAACTGTGCATCCACTCTTTGTGAGCATCTTGTAAATTGGCTACTGGTAACCATCTATGTCGTTTACAATCACTGCATCTGTATAACAAGTTGAGGTAGTCGGCGTCTAAAAGGCTTAAACCTTTTGTCACTTGGTAGCCACATTTTGTGGCGTTGTCTTGTTTAGGCCATCCTCCAGAGCACCAACCACAAGCAAAATGCATTTGACTGGCGTAGTCATAAAATCCGATATCGTTGTCTTTGTGATTTATTTGGGGAATGTCTTTTTGACTGCAGAGGGGGGAGTAGGTTAAATAGTCGTCACGGTTGGGACGCTGATGCTCGTGGCCTAAACAAAGAGCATGGCCAAGTTGATGGATTATCATTTCTCGGAACCAACATAAGCCACCAATGTGAATAAACTGTTGTCCGCCTTTCATGCAAACTTCGGACAGACTGCAGGCATTTGGTTCATTTGTTATTGTGATGTAGTCACTGGTTTGGGTGGGGTCAAAGGGTTTAAATCGAATGCAGGTTTTTAGGTGGAATTCACTGAATGCTTCGTAAACTAAACGCATTTGTTCGGCGGAGAGATTGTCGTCTAGGGTAAAGTGAACAATGCCTTTGGGCCAGAGGCGAGCTTTGTCGGTAACGGTGAGTCGACCAGTAGCACCGGATATTCCTCTGGGGCGATTTGCTGCATTTTTCAGTTTGTGAGATGAAACGTCACAGGTTGGGATATCACTTGAGAAAACGAATGATGTGATGAAAAGTGTGAATAAAAATTTTGTGTAGAGTATATTTTGAAGTTTGGAATGAAATAAATCACACATTTTTTGGCAGGTTTAGTATTTATTGCACGGGGAGTTCAGGGACATAGGAAATTGAGATAGAGTTAACCTCACTCAAGAACGTTTGTGGATGGTTGCGGAAATGCAATTAATCGGATAATCGTGCAGTCAGCTTATATACATATCTGGTGATTATGATGATCAGTCATTTGATACTATTGATTATATAATATTCATTTCCATCTAAATGGTTGTACCCATTTGGCAACAACAGGTGCTATTGGTGATGCTAACGCACTCGTACAAGGAATTATAAAGGTAGCTTTACGAGCAAACTATATATTTTGTTGGATAGAATGATGGCAGGATTTGAATAACAATACGTAATAAATAAACAGATGCCACCCAAGGGAAATTTGGAATGTAAACAAATTTAACGTTGTGGGGAAGTTTTTGCCAGAATTTGTTAGTTATCAAAATATGCCTGTAGAAATGTAGAGTAGAAATAAAAGTTAATGTTGTTCTAATATATAAGCAGGTGAACAAAATAGTGCGATAAATGCCTGGCAGACGAATTTATTTTCTTATGGTAACGACATGAAATCGATACATTCGTATTATGCAATAAGCTGCAATTTTAGTTGTAACAGATGTACATACATTAGTGGGTACTTTCTAGATCACACAAAAGAGAGAAATGTATTTTAAAATTTATGTCATTAAAGAAACGCATTATTGACCGATTTATTGTGCATTTATTTAGCAAATAGTTTATGAAACTTGCCAAAAAGTCTCAATTTCACAAGAGTTCATTTAAAATGTTTAAAATACGAAAATGTCGAGTTACCCACATGAGTTATGTGGCACAATTTTAAACTAGATATTAAACTGTGTTGGCAGTTTGGTTGTTAAAATTCCACTTTCTACAAATTATAAATTGACAATAGAATGTACTTTACGTAAACTTAACTTGTTACCCAGTTACATAGTTACATAATGTGTACGCTTCCGAAGTAAAAGTTGGAATTTCCATCAAAAGGATATTGGGACAGCAACAAATGAAAATCAAACAGCCAGATATTGTCGAGTTTGATCTACTTAACTTACATGTATCGTCAGTTTACCTATCTTTAAAATGATAATATTTAAATTTAAATACGACAGACAGCAAATCAAATATATGTTTTATGTTAGGGTTACGATACTGACCATTGTATTAAGATATGAAAAAGCAAAAACTACGTTATTTTCATTCTAACTTTAACTGTTATATACTTACGTACCTTGTTGACTAACAAAACAAAGTACTTTGTATAAGTACAAATAAGTAGTGGTTTACAATATATTTGCTTCTTCAAAAATAATTGGGAAACTTCTTTGATACCGAATGCCTCGAGATTGTTTAACTTTCTTATTTTCACAATAATAAGTCTATGAAAGCAAATTAGAAAAGCATAAGTTATTTATATTTCTTTCTACTTGAATTTCGAATATAGGATTTTGTCCGAGTCGATGTTTGAAAGTTTCAAAGAAGCTAAAAAGACAAACATGAGGACTCAATACCAAATCATTCAAATTTTATTTACATTAAGAACAGTAGAAAATTTTAAAATTTCAACCCATGGAAATCTATTTTCCTTAAGTCTTTATATAAATACTAGTTTGATAGTTTGCTTGCATGGAGAAGTTTTTCCATTTATGCTTCATCACGATTTCTTTTTAGCCAACAAGTTAGCAAAGTTTCTTGTCTTTCAGGGTACATACTATAAAGAACTTGAAATGAATGATCAAGTGCAACGTTACGTAGAAACTGTAACTTTAGTGATTTCACTGGCAAAAATGGTTAAATTCAAATACACAAGTTGGATTAAAGGTCGATTAAAATATCTGACCCGGCAGTTAACGGTACAGTCCATCGGTGCAATGTTAACAACCATACAACTCAATACTGTACCGAATACTTTTACATTACTTTTGGCAACTGAGGAAAAATATGGCGAAGATATTTGTAACTTCGAAACAAATAGCACATGGATATCGGTGGGAGACCGTTGGACAGAGTGTTTATATCTACATGAGTTCCTACTAAACTCCCCGTCCCTTAAAATACTTTTAAAACTTCAACAAATTAAAATAGAATTTTGTATTCTTAATTACGAGCACTGCATTCCATCATCACAAATTATTAAGACAAACATGAATAAGATTTTGCGGCTCCACAAGCACTACTTCTGGAACTTTAACAATAGAGAAATCTATACTAAAATTTCGTATTCACCAAAATCCATTTATTCATTTAGTAAGGTTCCTGCCAAAGAATTTCTATGTGATATTGTATACCGTAAAAGAAAATACTATAGAGAAGCGTATTATTGCTGGGCTTTTCAAATGATTATGATTCAACTCTCTAAAATTCATAACGTTTCATACAAGAAATATGAGAGAGCCCCAACTGGTGACTATTATTCCAACTATATTGTAATGAATAAACGTCCAACCAAAATAACACCTCAATGGTTGTCGGGATCATATTTGGAGTATTTTTCTGGATGGTATTACTACTACTGTAATTATGACGGTAGAAACACGACTCAAATAGATTTCGAAGTATGGATCAAACCTTTATCAGGGAATGTTTGGATAATCGTAATATCAACTTGGGTCATGGCTTCGTTGATGTGTGCAAACTGGACTGATTCTAAGAGTCATTTGCTCAAAATAGTTTCAAACGTTCTGTTCGAACTGATTTTGCTCTTCTTAATGTTAACAAAAGCACCAATTGGAATAACATTCAGATCTAAATTTATTATCTGCTCATTATGCGTAATTCCGGCCATGTTTTTCTGGTGGCAATACGAAGTTAGTATTACTGGAATGGTTACAGCACACATAAAGCCAAAACCATTCGTGGATTACAATGAGTTGAGAGAAAATGGTTTCGAGCTTAGAAGATTTAATATAAGTGAATATCATCAAATTGATGATGAAATGCCAATTATTTATTTAAGTATGCAATACAATTATGATTACACTAGTGGAAAACCGAAACCAGTTTGGAAAATAGAAGCACGTTGGAGTGAATACAACCTAAAAACTATGAATGCATTTTACAAGGGTAATTATGGAACTAGCATGCAATGTTTTCACACTCCCGAATCATTTGAAATTCAACCATGGTTTATGATAATATATACAGTTAATAGACATTGGTTATTAGAAACTCTTGGAAGGATGTCTCAAAGTGGATTGATAGACTTGTGGGATCAGTTAGCGCAATATTCTATGGCTAACATGGACCGAGAAAAATTTATCAATTCTGAAGCTGGATCTAAAAGACGACCTGATTTAATACAATTGAACAGGATTTTGTCAGTTTTTATTGTGTATGCAATGTTAAACTTATTTGCAGTAGCAATATTAATTTGTGAAGTTGGAATATAGTGTTTGTATCATGACATAATTTAATAAATAAAATTTAAATATATAGATAGGATGATTTTTCCAACAACGTTTAGTGATATTAACCAAAAAAACATTTTTTTTATATACAGCGCAAAACATCACGAATTTGATTACGTTATTTTGTATATATAACACGAATAAAAAGCCATGTCGTCTACAATTTCTTTTGTAAAGTAAGGGCTGTCTCGCTATATTCATATGATTGATTGCTTAGAACGACGTATATAACGTAAAGATTAGTAATAGCGAAAGTTATTGACTGTTTGTGTATTTTACAGTTATACTGAAGTCGTTGAAATAATAAATGAATAAAGAAATATTATTACAATGATCCACTTTAAAAGTCTTGGACGTAACAAACAACTATTCGAATTACGTTAGAAATAGAACTGTCAATTTCATCAAAAAGTAGCATTCAATAAACAATTTACAACTTTGAAAAAAATGATTTGCTAGCTTGTGCATTATTTAAGCTGTACAAAACAAGTTTCCGCTTAAGTCTGGTTCTAAAGCGCCGTTCAGTTTTGTTTTTGTGGTGTTTTTCTTGTAATGAGTGTTTTATATAATGTACATTTGTGTTGAATATTTAAATTGTAACCACTCCAAGTACTTCAAAAGTGTAGTTGTCTGTTAGTCTAATATTGCAAAAGAAATACACCTTTCACTAACGAAACTTGCTTTTAGGCGAGTCAATTTGCACGAAAAATCTGATTTTAGATAAGTTATTTTTCGTTTCCAACATGATGATGAGTCCCGTAAACCAAGTTACATGTGTATATTTATACTTATTCTTCCTTCAATTACTAGTTCGACTAAAACCTTTATAGAATTAAATTTGAATATTGGAAGTCAAAATCGTGTTTCATTGATTCTGCATGACCCTGAAACGTTTTGCTAGTTTTTTATGAGATTAGCCTAGAAAACTATTTAGGCAACTCAAAACTGCATAGGCAATTTTGTAGGCAACTTGTATTCAATTAAAAATACAAAGCTGATATTTTCCTGAGGGAATATTCGTTCCATTATCGGAAAAACGTTAATCTTTTATTTGTAGGTAGTAGCATTGGTTTGTATAAAGTGTCACCACAAATGATATATCCCCATGAAGTTCACTTGGTCATTCGGAGTTTTTTTCGTAACATGAATTCACTAATTTTTCTTCTGGATTATGAGAATTATCATAAATTTGTAAATCAAAATTGTAAAGTCGATCCTAAATGTCACTCTGTTTGGAATTTTTTAACACATGTAAGTTTTGTTGTAGTCCACTACAAACGTATTTGTTAAATACTATGGATTTTGTCCATAGTTGTGGTTTGTAATTTTGTTAATAATTTTGGATTTATTGCTTTAATTATTAAATACATCAACAGTGTATATACATATATATAAATAAATAAATTAGAATGTACATTGATACAGTAAACTGTATAACGTAATGTTAAGTTTTAATTGTTATTGCACATAGAAACACTTATAACTTATGGTGGGACAACAAACGGTTAGTTTATTGTACACCTTGTTAGCTCATGAATGTGTACTTCAAGAAAAGAATTTTGTCTGTGGGAGTGCCTTGGCATTGATATCGCCCAATATTATGCTACTAATACGAGTGGGCTTTGAAAATAATCCGTGCAATCTCAATCATTTAAAGAACTCACTTAAATCAGAATGGACGTCTACACTTAAAATATCATTTTATGTAAAACTTGCGTTGAAGCAATGAATATTATTTGCGTAATAAATATAAACATCACGATAATAAGCTAAGAAATTTTGAAAAAATATTCAGGGAACCTGACCATGGTAGTAGACATCCTGGCTTGATTACAATAAATGGGATTTTAGCTGTGATTGTAGTATATAGCTTGCTTAACTTTATTGCTTCATTAATTTTCATTTTAGAAAATAATGATGTATTAAAAAATATTATTCATTGTATTGTTACAATTTCGTTGTATTGTATTGTTGTATTGAAGTTGAAATCCGAGCTACAAATTTTATGTTTAGTACGATGATCGATAAATTTGTTATTACCAAAAGTTGTAAAGATTTGACAATCTTGTAATGTTTACAAGTTTAGGTAAATCGAAACACCTCTTTTGTGTTTTTGATTTGTAGTAGCTTTACACTTATATTTCGTAATGTATGATATTACCTGTGAAGATTAATATTGAGTGAAACGGAAATTTCCGTTAAACTTGCATAATAGGAAGTTTAATAATGGTTGCTATGGTTGGGGTCATAAAACGAGACAGTTCCGTGTCAGGCGCATAAGTAATAATTACGCAATCAAGTTATCACTACTACTTATTGAAGAATTTAATAAAACCAGCCTTTTTGTAGTTATAAAACAATTTCGAAACATAAAAACATTTTATTCAAGGCATAATTACAAGAATACATAATTTTTCATATCCCAACGTTTAAAATATAAATTTTTAAATATTGTATCGTTGAGTTTTGCTGCTTAAAATTGGTCCTATAATTACGTAATATATAATATTTCTCTATGTGTGTCTATAAATTAAATATTTTGGCCAAACCGTCAACGGTGTTTATAAATGCTGCAAAATTAAAATAAATAAACTTAAGAATTCGTAGTATGTTGTTAGTATATAAAGACGAATGAAATTCAAAAAGTGAAGGAACCTAAAGTATTATTTTGCTAATTTGATGAAGTCCTTTAAAAATTAGTCAAACAATAGTTTCTCAAAATATAACAGATCATGAAAGGAATGTTAAGCGAGCAAGCAAAAGAAGATCTATTGGCTAATTAAAACAAGCATGTTTGAAATTGTTAATTCGCAAAATCTAAAAGAGGCTGAACTAAATCCAAGTTAGGCGTACTTTATCAAGTTAAAATATATTCGTAAAACTTTTTGGTAAACAAAGTTTACGTCAGTAATGTTATCACTAGTTCCCATCTATTTCCTATGTTTTTGAGACTTTTCCTTCCAGTCTTAAAAGATCTTGCGACGTAGTGACACTAGACTAATTGAACTTAGCTCATCCCTATTACTATGGCACGATTTATGGATATTGTACCATATTTCAGCAACCTTCTAGAGTCATCTTCTAGAATGTCTCAACCATCATACTGCTGGGATAAGTCAAATTTGCAGTTTGTCACAGTAAATACAAAGTTTCAGGATATTTGTCGAATTTTTTTGTATACTGGACTGGCATTCTTAAACTTCGTACAATTGTACGTGAATCGCCAAGGAATAAATCCAAAGTCCCAAGGACTATTGAGTGCGATTGCGTTACTAATTGTGGCTTTGCAATACGTAAAATCCCTAAAGCGATCTAAGGTCATGGTACAATTTTTCAATGGACTACTTTGGTTGGAAAATCGAAGAAATAACGGTATAAATTACTTTAACAGAGTAAAATAGGTGAAAAATATACAATTCAGTATGAACGCTTTATGTGAGTTTTTTTTATTGTAGGTCGACAAGGATATCAAAATAAGATACAGGGCCGATATATAATATGCATATGTCTTTTGTTGACTAAATCTGCAATCATATTCCCTATTATCCTGACATTGGCAGCAATCCTAAATTCGCCTTTAATGCGTTATCCTTTTGCATGCAGAGTAGAAATGGCTTACTAACTCGTTTCAAGGAGGCATCACTCATTACATTTGTGTTCGAACTTGTGATGCTTACAACTGTCAATGGTCTGTTTTAGAAAATGACATTGAAAATTGCTTGCTTAGTTCTTCTGGAATTGTTTATTGGGCCAAGCTGTCTTCTAAAATGTTTAAATGAATTAGACTGGTAAGTAGTCTCTTATTGAAATCCTGTTTTAAAAATTATGATTGACTCTTTAACAATTGTTTTTCCCAGGAATTCTAAAATGTGTCAAAACTTTGAAGGAAGAAATGTATGTCAAACTTACAAGACGATACAGCTAGCAACGAGTGTCTACAACACTTGTTTCAAAGAAATGTATGTTGCGGAGTTCTGTGGCCTTGCTGCTTGCCAAATCGTTGCAATTTTTGTTTGTGTTTCTTCTGCTGTTGGTAAGGGAACTGGAGTGAAAACAATTTCCCCTGCGGTATTAACAGTATACATCATAATGGCATCTGAATGTTTTCTACTTTTACTGGTAGTATATGGACACGCCTCTGAAATACATAGAATGTCCAAAAAATTCCTAGTAACATTGCCAGGCCGACTGGTGTTCAAGTTAGCAAGGAATTCATTTTGGAGGCGAAAATATGCCAGAAAAGATATTCAATCGTTACCAATAATAAAGATATACTTTGGTTCTAATAATTTCATTGAGAAGACAACTCCCTTGGTATTGTAACAATTTTGTATTACGCGTATTGTCGAGCTTTTGGTGCTATTGAAAGTGAAAGGTTAGTTTGTAATGTCAAGTCAATTCCAACAATTTTGTTTAAAGTGAATCGACCTAATTTAAAGAGAAGATTTGTTCGCCATTTGATAGCATGGTTTTGTCGGTAATGCGTGCTACATATAACTTGAACTAAGTTTATTTTTAAAGGGCTTAAGCTTTGATTTAAGTACATGGCTTAGTAACATTTATTAACTCTAATTGCTTTGCTGGTTATAATTTATAAAAACTTAAATTCGAAAAGTCGGTAACTATTGCAATTCAGTACGTCAAAAATCAAAAATAAATATTTGCGGAAAAATTGTAAACTGTGACCGAGGCTTCAATGATGATGTTAATACTTAGTTTGTTGCTAAGGAATAGTAGTAGTACAAACAGGAAGTAGTACAAAAACAGTAGTATAAATTTTATCAATCTATGAAACAGGAAGTCAATGCAACAAGGTTATAAGGAGTTACAAAATATCAAGTCAAAAGCACTTGCTTTAAAACCACATTATATACAGTAATGATTTACTAATGAATGTAGAATTTATTAGCATAAATAAGAGACGCATTTAATTTCTTTTGTGTGAAATAAATACTACTTCATGTAATTATCAAGTAAATTTAACTAGCACAAGCCGTTTCCTTAAGTTAATTGAGCATTGCAGAGCTACTTCTAAATCAGGGTTTATACAACACGTACTAATTACACAATATTTGTGGGTGTGATATATAAAATATACAAGTCAAAGCAAAACAATTTTTTAGTGGGCCGTAATATAATTTTGTGTATTTAATGCATACCAGCTCAAAATACTTCAAAACATACATATTTTTAAAATTAAAAATCGCACGTTCTTAAGTAGCACGAATTTTACTGATTTAAAATGACGTGTGCATAAAAGTCGAGAACAAACAAATCAAAGACAATTATGTGGTCAAAAAGTCGTCACTATTTGTTATCAATGTTATACATTTTAATTAAATTAAGTTAATATATTGCTTGTGCGTCAAACGAAAAATCCAAAGTAATTTGTTTACTATAATATTTCGTTGTTTACACAAATCAATTTGAAAATTAGTCAAAACAATTATTCAAAATAATTAAGTTATTTTAATCAAAACTTAACAAGAAAGTTTTGCGCAAACAATAGATTACAAAGACAACGCGCGCATACGGCTAAGTTCGTTATATTCTTTGTCAGATTATCTTAAAATGTTGGATTAACAAAAAACAAGACGTGTAAGGTCACTAAATACTAACTCGTGTTTGAGTTTGAATAAAAGCTTACCACATAGTTTTGTATGAATTTTTAATGTGTTTGTTCACATAATAAATTACGAAAGGCTGAACCAAATCCTAATAAGGCGTTTTGTCATATTGGTTGATTTGCATAAAATCCAGTCACATAACCCATCAGCGAAGCATTATAAGTAATTTAACCACCAATACTTTTCTTAAATATATTATGAAAGTTTCTCAGACTTTACTTCCCAGTCTGTAACGACATAACGAATTATTCAGATTTGCCAAATATACATAATTCATTTAATTTCTTCTGAAAAATAAAAAAAGCTAGTTGTAAACTAACAGATTTCATTACTATGGCACGATTTCAGGATATTGTTCCATATTTTGATAATCTACTTGAAACATCAACTGCACTGTCACAATCATCTTACTGCTGGGATAAGTCAAAATTGCAGTTTGCCACGGTAAACACCAAATTTTCAGATAGTTGTAGAGTCATTTTTTACACTGGGCTGGCCCTTTTAAACTTCATACAACTGTATCTGAATAGACAAGGGCTCAATCCAAAGTCGCAAGGACTATTGAGCTCCATTGTATCACTGGTCATAGCTTTGCAATGTATGAAATCATTAAAGCGAAATAAATTTATGGTTCAATTCTTCAATGGCCTGCTTTTATTGGAATGTCCGAGACGTAAAGGTATAAATTATTTTTTACTAACAGTATTTTCAGAATGAAATAAGAGGTAAACTTATCTTATACGTTTAACACAATTGTATAATCTGATTAGGTCGACGTGGATACCTGACTAAGATAAAGGATCAGCACATAACATGGATTTGTCTCTTGTTGACGAAATCTGCTGTCATATTTCCGATTATTCTGACATTTGCAGCAATTCTTAATCCCAAATTCGCTTTAAATGCATTATCCTTTTGCATGCAAAGCAGCAATGGCATAGTAACTCGTTTCAAGGAGGAATCTTTGTAAGGTTTTTGTTGGAAATGGTAATGCTCACAATTGTTAATTGGCTGTTTTGGAAAATGACATTAAAAATAGCTTGTCTAGTTATGTTGGAAATGTTTACTGGGCCGTGCTATCTAGTAAAAGTTTTAAAGGAGTTAGATTGGTAAGTATTTTTAAATGCGATTTTCCTAAATTGGGTTTGATTCTACGAGCATTTGACCTATTTTTCTTAAATTTCCAGGAATACTAAGCTATCATGCACATTCGAATTGGATAGTTTACTTCGAACCTATAAAAATCTAAGGCTGGCTACGAATGTATACAACACTTGTTTCAAAGAAATGTACGTCGCTGAGTTTTGTGGCCTTGCAACATGCCAAATTGTCGCCATTTTTGTATTTGTTTCTTCTGCAATTAGTGAAGGCACTGGCGTGAAAACGATTTCACCAGCGGTAATTATATTATATGTCATAATGGCATCAGAATGCTTTATACTTTTAATGGTAGTTTACTGACACGCCTCTGAAATTCATAGAGTGTCTAAGAGTATTCTAGACACGTTACCTGGTAGGCTAGTATACAAGTTTGGTAGTAATTTATTTTGGAGGCGAAAATATGCTAGAAAAGCTATTCAAGCATTGCCAACAATTAAGATATATTTTGGTTCTAACAACTATATTGAGAAGACAACACCACTGGTTTTGCAACAGTTTTGTGTTATGCGTGTTGTAGAGCTGTTGGTGCTACTGAAAGTAAGAGGCTAGCTTTTGGGAGTGGCCCGTATACTCCCAAAGTTCTAGTTTCAAATTAATAAACGTTTTGACAAAATAATGTTATATTATAGCATAAGAACGAATATTTATTTCGCATGGATATAATTGCTTGAAACTTAAAGAAAAAATAAAATGAGCTCAGTCCTCTCCGTTGTTATTACTTATTACAATAAACATAGAGAAAGCTATACAATTATTTGCGCATATTGGCATTCAATTAAAGACCTTGGCTCTTCACAATTAACTAAATTCAATCAAAGCAAATGCTTAAAAGCATTCTCTTTATCACGATTGTTTGGTGTTTTAAAATTACATAGACTTGTTGATCAAGAATGGTTTTAAATAATCATTATGGCTTACGACTTTTCAAGGCTGTTTCCACAAATTAGTTTATTTTTGTGTCTTAACTTCCTACCATTTAGTTCGCCAACTACACATCCCATAATAGAATTATATGCAGGATCATCAGAAATTGATAGTGTAATGCTTAAAAGGTATGGCTCTATTCATACCATGAGGGATTACATTTACTTGAGTAAAACCGAAGAGTATCTCTATCTAATTTTGCAAGAAAAACTAAGCTGGTTACTTCATGAGAAGATTCTAACAAAACGTTACCTGAAAAAGAGTTCTAAAAAGAATCAACATGCCACCTTATCTCAAAGTCCACTAGCTACAGATATTCATCGTCTTGGAGATTACCTTGCAAAGTTATCTTACACCATAATCCGTGGTAATGTAAAACCTTCTTGTGTATGTATGTATTTCAATTCTTAAACAACATTAGAATTTTCTAAAAATCTCTTTTAGACGCGGCGCACGATATATTGGAAATTAATGGAATAGAGCTTACAGGTCTCGGGTTTGATTTGTCGGAGATGTATGTATCGATCCATGGTTTGCAAATGATTCAGAGAACATATTTATGGACGCCAGTGAGATCAAACTTTTTCAATAATTTATTCATTTTCAGTTTTTACAATAACCATTTTACAGCGATTTTTTTGGTGATCATTCAAATTTTTAGTACAAAGTATCTCAGCTTATGAAATCTGAGACTACATCTGAATTGCAACTAACACAAGAACAGGCCGCAGATATAGGGATAAACAGCCTTTTTCGGAATATGTATGGTTTTGCTGTAGAATGGTTAGAATTTTCTCGTCAAAATTACTCCGAAACAAGTGTCCCTTTAGATGTTCTTGAGTTAATGAATGCCCTAGCTATTCAGGAGGTAAAGATCAAGACGAAATACGTTTAAGGTCCTATATTTTTAATTTGAGTGAGCGCAATGAGTAGTTTTTATTTGTAGCATAATAAAGCTGGACAAAGAGACGAATGCTGGGAAGAATATAATTGCCAGATAAACTTGTTTACCATACCAATTTTAAAAGATGCGACAAAGAAACGAATGGCAAGAAGACAAAAAGCAGTTTTGAACGCAGCTAAAAATAAAGTGGACAGTTCTGGTGAAGTGGCTGATCCACCATCACAATTTATAAACTTGTGTAGTAATCCTAATCAAACTGTACAACATCCAAGTGTGCTAAAGAACCTTAAATGTTTTTATGAAAAAAGTCGCCATCCATCGTTATATATTGGCCCAACTAAAGTTGAACAGTTATCTGTATCCCCAAACGTTTATCAAATTTATGACATTCTCGGGCCCAAATTCATAAAAGAGTTGGTAGCCAACTATAAAGCAAATACCAGTCTACAAGAAATTCTAAATCAAGTGCATCATTTTAATGGAATACAAAAGGAGGAAAATTTGGAGTCGTTACCAGCCTTATTGGTCAGAAACACATTTATGTATGACGATAGCAAAATATTTTATCGATTGACGGAAGCTGTCACTGGATTAAAATTTCGGGGTAGAGCTACGGAAGACCTTCAATTTTTGATGTATACGCCGGGAAGATGCGTTGGTGCTCATGAGGATGTGGTATGGCGATGACGATGTGCAGATTAGAAAGCTGAAGATGTGTTGAAAATAATAGCCTGAAATATTTCTTTCGATGACTTTTTAGATTCGAAATAACCAATTAGGAGTTTTAAAGTTAATTGGGGGAAAGCGAGTAGCCTGTATACTTTACTATGTACGTAAAAATATAGTCGTATTTATTTAGTTGATGATTTCTAGTGCAGTTTTTAGATAGAGAATTTTACAAGTGGATTTTTTTGTGCAAATTTAAGTTAGAAATTCCAGCGATGGGTGGAAATACTCCATTCTGTCAAGGTGGATTTAAGGCGCATATGGTAACTGGTTCTGCCATCATTTGGTTCAATAAGTATAAAAATGGAACGGATCGGGATGACGTGTTTCATGGATCTTGTCCTGTAGTTCAAGGACATAAATTGAGTAATACATTAGTGTATACTTATTACTTGTTTGTTTTAATATTTTTTGGCCTAATTATTTTGTTTTTGATAGTTTTAGCTCAAGCAATTGACTATCTTCCTCAGTGGAATAATTACAAGTGCTCGCTTAAACAATTTGAGTAGCAGGATAAAAAATGCAAATGGATAACAAAATAAAATAATAATTCGGGTCAACCACCACTCAAATATATTTGTGAGCAAGAATATCATAGAGTATAATTTCTAGGAATTTATAAGCTCAGCAAAACTGAAATAAAGCTATTGTTCATTTTAATTTATTTTTTTAAACAAAGACAATGTAATATCATCCTTCATTATTTTGTTTCTCATTAATTTGCTGACGGATTATGTGTTACATTAGTCAAAATTATGTCTCATTGCATTTCTTGTGCACTTGTCACTTATATTTTATTTTTGTGTCTGCCTCAAAAACATTTAGGTTTTATGACATCACATCATCCCATTTTAACATTATTTCTAGAGAAGCCTCCCGATATTGATAGTAAACTGTTGCACAAATACGGTTCTATGCACACCATTCAAGAATACATACATTGGAGTATGTTAGAGGAACATATTTATTCAACGTTTAGTGAAAAGTTAAGGTGGCTAAGGCACGAAAGAACTTTAATCAAAATTTATTTGCAAGGAAGAGGAAAACGAACTAATTCTTTCAATTTGTTTCCTCATCGATCCCGTCTTTTAAAATCTGTTGCGTTATTCCTACAGCTAGGATCACATCTATTAAAGTACTCTTACAAAATTGTGCGAGGTAACTTATTTCATTCTGCAATCGAAAAGTTGTAGGGCATTTGAAATTAAAATATAAGGAATAAATTTTAGCTGCCATAACTGAAGTACTGGAAATTGACGAGGGAAACAATTTATTTGGACTTTGGATCGATTTACCCGATATGTTCATGTCAATACATAGTTTGTTGAACATCCAAAAAACGTATTTATGGCAGCCAGTAAGTTTTAATAAGCTACATTGACAGAAATAATACTACGGAAAATATTTGAAACTCACTTAAAATCAATATTTTTTGTTTAAAAAACGCAGCATAAAATACGACAGGATTTGAAGATTGGTACAATCAGTGAAGTCTTACTCGCACAAAAGCAGATTATTGAAGTTGGAATGTGCAGCCTTTTTAGAAACATGCATACTTTAGCTATACAATGGTTGGAATTTTCATTTCACCTCATTAAAGAAGAGGAGACCACCAAAGTTTCATCATACCCTAAACTTGATATAAGTGAAAATTTAGATTTAGTGAAGTCGATGATTGCTCTTGCAATTCAAAAGGTGTCACAAATATTTGTTTATTTTTATGAATGTATATTATTTTAGCTAACCTTGATTCAACTTTTTAAATAATTACAGCACAATAAAGCCGGCTATTCAAAAGAGTGCACTGAAAAATTCAACTGCGCCATGACCCTGTATACCAGACCTATTTACAAGAACACAACAAAAAAGTTCACTTTCAAGCAAAGAGAAATATTTCACGAAATCAAAAGATTGAAAGCTGGAATATTAAACTCTGAAGATGTTAATCCCCCGATTCAATTTACAACTTTATGCAATAACCCTAACCAAAGTGTACAACCTGCCCAAATATTGGCTAGATTAAAATGCTTCTATGAACGAAGTCGTCATCCATTCCTGTATATAAATCCAGTAAAAGTGGAACAATTATCGATATCCCCAAAGGTCTACCAGTTTTATAATATTATCGGTCCAAAGTTGGTAGACCAACTGGTGGAAAATTACAGAGAAAATGCAAGTCTTGGAGAAATTCTTAAAAATATGCATTTTTACAACGGGAAAATTTTATTAGAAAATATAGAGTCCACTCCTGCCTACCTGATAAGAACCACCAAAAATTATAAAGGCCACAGAATATTTTACCGGTTGATCGAGGCAGTGACTGGGATAAAATTCGAAGGGGCTTCGGAAGACCTTCAGTTTTTGGGGTACACTGTGGGTAAGGGCATTGACGCTCATGAGGATATCGTAAGTTGAAAAACGTTTAATTTTTGCATGTTTTAATTTTAAAAGTTGTGAGGTGAAGATTTGTGATTGCTGTCATTTGACACATTTGTTTTAGATTCGAAACCATCCGGAAGGTTACTTTAAGGATATTGATGGAAACAGAGTGGCTTGTATACTTTACTATGTAAGTAAATAAAAATGTCATTATATAGGGGTATTGTGGTATTTTTATCCATATGATCTCAATTGTATTCTTTTTTGGAAGCTGGAACTTCCAACTTTGGGAGGACACACCCCATTTTGTCAGGCTGGTTGTAGAGCACATTTGGAAAAGGGCTCTGCTGTTATTTGGTTTAATAAATTTAAGAATGGAACAAATAGAAACGATATGTTTCATGGAGCTTGTCCAGTTCTTCAGGGATCTAAATTAAGTGAGATGAGATTTTTACATGCTGGATTTTTTAAAACTTAAATATCGGTATTTTTGGTAAATTGTTCTGTTTTATTTGTGGTATAGTATTAGCTCAAGCAATTGAATACATCGGTCAATGGAATCATTACAAATGCTCACTAAATCAGCTTGAGTAGCAAAATAGGATAAAATATATTAATTGCAAGAAGTGACATGTATTCGGAAGAACCACAACAATAGCTAACAAAACAATTAAGATTACCTTACTCAATTCCTGGAACATAATAAAATTTTACAAAGCTATTGTACTCTCATAATCAACTAGTTAAATGTTTAATTTGTTTTCAAATCAGTTTTTCATAATCGATTTTGCTTCTCAGTAATTTGCTGATAGATTATGTCGTGCATCAGTCAAAATTATGTCTCATTGCATTTCAAGTGCGTTTTTCACTGCTATACCAATAATATTTTTGTGTTTACCTAACAAATATTTAGGTTTTATGACTGCCTATCATCCCATTTTAAAATTATTTCTTGAAGAGCCTCCAGAAATTGATAGTAAACTGTTGCACAAATATGGTTTGATACACACCATTAAAGACTACATACAATGGAGTACGTTAGAGGAACATATTTATCCAACAATTAGTGAAAAGTTAAGATGGCTAGTTCACGAAAGAACTTTAATCAACATTTATTTGAAAGAAACAGGAAAACGAAATAATTCTTACAATTTGGTTGCTCATAGTTCCCGTCGGTATCTTAAAACATCTGTGATGGTTTTACTGAAACTTAAAACACTTCTTTTAAATCATCCTTATAACGTTGTCCGAGGTATGCGTAAAACTCACGGCACGGCCTAATAGTAAATTTTAAGTGAACTAACGTATATGATTAAAACACTATAAATTCTAGCTGCGACCTATGGAATTCTTCAAATCGACTATGAGGACAATTTGTTTGGGCTTTGGATCGATTTACCGGATATGTTCATGTCAATTCATAGCTTGTTAAATGTCCAAAAAACGTACTTGTGGCTTCCAGTGAGTCTACTACTAATTACAGAGAATACTGGAGAAAATAATTGAGACTTGAAATTGTAATTTATGATAATCTTTTTATCAAAATTGCAGCATAAAATTCGAAAAGATTTAAATGCTGATATAACCAGTGAAGTTGCACTTACTCAAAAGCAGTCTACTGAAGTGGGAATGTGTAGCCTTTTTCGGAACTTACATACCTTAGCTATAGAATGGTTGGAATTTTCTTTACACCACTTTATAGAAGAATGGACAAGAGTTTCATCTTACCCCAAAATTGATAAAAGTGTGAAGTTAGATTTACTCAAGTTGATGATAGCTCTTGCAACTCAAACGGTAAGAGTATTAATATTTTTTTGGATATTTAAAATTTTAATTTACACTTGTGTGTAAATTGATTTTTTAAAATGTTAACAGCACAATAAAGCCGGGGATTCACAAGAATGCCACAATAAATTACAGTGCGTCATGACTTTGTACACCAAACCAATTGTCAGAAATATAGCAAAAAGGGTCACTTTCAAGCAGCGAGAATTATTTCAAGAAATCGAAAGATTGCAGGCCGGAATAATAAATTCTAAAGATGTTGATTCACAAATTCAATATATAAATATATGCACTAGCCATCATCAAAGTTTGCAACCTTCCCAAATATTGGCTAAACTAAAATGTTTCTATGAACGTTGTCGCCATCCATTCTTGTTTATAAACCCAGTAAAAGTGGAACAATTATCGCTATCCCCACAGGTCTACCAGTTTTATGATATTATCAGTCCAAAGCTATTGAACCAACTGGTGGCAAATTACAGAGAAAATGCAAGTCTTGGAGAAATTCTTAAAAATACAGAGCATTACAATGGGAAAAATCCTTTGGAAAATATTTTCTCTACTCCTGCCTATCTTATTAGAACCACCAAAAATTACAAAGGCCACAGAATATTTTACCGGTTGATTGAGGTAGTGACTGGGATAAAATTCGAAGGGGCTTCGGAAGACCTTCAGTTTTTGGGGTACACTGTGGGTAAGGGCATTGACGCTCATGAGGATATCGTAAGTAGAAAAGTTTTAAAAGCCGGTTTTTTGTTACGGCTGTCGTCTAACATTTTTGTTTTAGATTCGAAACCGTCCAGAAGGTTACTTGAAGGACATCGATGGGAACAGAGTTGCTTGTATACTTTACTACGTAAGGAAATAAAAATGTCACGTAGGGGCAATGTGCTATTAGGTTTTCATATGATGACAATTTTATTCTTTTTTGAAAGCTGGAACTTCCAACTTTGGGTGGACACACCCCATTTTGTCAAGCTGGTTGTAGAGCACATTTGGAAAAGGGCTCTGCTGTTATTTGGTTTAATAAATTTAAGAATGGAACAAATAGAAACGATATGTTTCATGGGGCTTGTCCAGTTCTTCAAGGAACTAAATTGGGTAACATGAACTCTTGTAATTGTAGAGTTGTAGTAAAATATTAGTATAAAATTTAGCCTGATTTTTTTTTGGTTTCAGTTTTAGCTCAAGCGATTGAATACATTGGTCAATGGAATCATTACAAGTGTTCTTTAAACCAGCTTGAGTAAAATAGCGAGAGCAAGACGAGGTGTAATTGAAAGCTTGATAAAATTAGCCAACAAAATCTAAGCAACATAATGTAGTTTAGATTTTATAGCTTTAATTTTTTGCATTTTTTTTCGCCCATAAATTTTTGAATAATTCCTTTGTAGTCTACTTTCTATTGAAAATTTGTAGTCATTCGCATGTGACTCAACACGACACTGACTGAAAGATAATTTATTTGGTTTGTAAAATGTATCTCGAGAATATTAAGTCAGTGGAGGGGGAGGGGGATGGACCGATAACGGTAAGCGAAGTTGTTCCCTGTGAGGATCACTACTCTGAATGGAAACTATTCGCAATGTGCCTTTGCATCATACTCCTTCCCCTGCTTACTTTGCTACCCATTCGAAAAGGATACCGCGGACTGGGCCTTGCGATTTATTGGTTATTTTTGGTTGCATTCAACACAATCTTTGGCGAAATCGATTTGATCGTTAATGGTATCCTGGTTTACCTTTGGATTAGGATGGATTTTACAAACTTGAAGATTTTATTCCTTTTTTATGGTCATCTGGCTTATGTGGCGTTTCTCAAGTATTTCGATAAGACACAAATGTATCTGATGGTGTTATGTCCGATCCCTTTTCCACCTGCTTATCAACCAATACCACTGGATAACAATAGGACTGGGTAGACTAAAGTGTGAGGGAGATGGATAAACGGATAATTAAACGATCTCACTTTATTCCCATTCCACAAAAAAAAGTTTTATAGTCAATTTAGCAATTAATTTAACAAACATAAAATTGCTCTGTTTAGTGGAACCTGAATAGCCACTTAATAGTTGTGTAAAAAAATAAGGGCAAATTAAATGGGGTTTGAATTGAAGTATATATTATTTTGTGTCTTGAATCATTGCTGTTTTCTGATATGCTAATATTGCTAATTATCAGATTATTACGCGTTTCATTTAGCTTTAAAATGTCTCAAATTGCATTTTACGTTTTTGATTTGTCATTTATATTATTTTTACATTATATGACACGTGGGCACGTGGTAAGACAGAGGTTTTCACATATTATTCCAAATTGTTAAAAACATAGCATGTGTGATGGCATGAAAAATAGATAAATTGCATTATTGCATTATGTATAACAACTCAACAATGATTCCTTGTTGGCACATTTTATAAATAGTCTGATATAAGCTATTAACTATGAACGTTAAAGAAAAAAAGAAAGCCTGTTGCCGTTGCATTTAAATCATGACAAATTGACAAGGTGAAAGAAAAAAATCAGTTATGTATGCACCCGTGTCCACATATCCTGGCGAATATTTTTTTATGACTCCGCAGGTGGTTTTTAGTGTTATTGATTTCTACTTAATAACAGTAACAAACCAAAGCATACAAATTTACATTATAGTCCTAGTCCTAGCATCGAAAGTGAAGGTCGGGTCAAAAAAAAGTATGCAGTCAAGCCTAAAAAATCCATAAACATGAACATGAAATTGATTTTTAGTAAAACAAATTGTTTATTAGTTTTGTACAATAGCGGGCGGGAGTGTCATGAAAATTAATGGCGTGATGACTTTGTTCCAAAAAAAAACGAAATTGGTCTACTTTCTTTTCTTGTTTGTGTACATAACTAACTGTTATGTTTCTCAAATGTTACCATTTTTTTATTGGTAATAAAAAATAAACTAATTTACTTGTCGAGGTCATGGGTTATATATGACTTTCTGGATGGAACCACTGAATTTAATTAACTTAAACAAATGGAAACAACTTTAGTGTTATTTGTGGTTAACCAGCCGCCGTGGAGTTGCAGAAGACCAGTTTTAACTGGAAGTCCAACATAATCACAAGTTGCAGCAATTTGCGTCACCGAATCAAGATTTATTCTTTTTTTCTTCAGAATATACCTTCGAGAATAAAAATGATTTTTAATTCGGAGAAGACCAACTTATCATCGCCCATTTGCACAGCAGCTGCAGTGGAAGCTGTTGTACAAAATCAAATCAGACCTTATCTACTTCTCCAGCAGAAACTGAATAATAAAACTATGAAGTCGTTTGTTCCTCCAAATAATTTTAATGAAACTAACCAAAACCCCAAGAGTAAAAGTACCAAGCAAGATGGTGATCATGATAACGACGAGGAAGAACAAATCTGTGGCTGGTCGAAAGGGGGAACTTTGGTAGAGAGATTTTGTTTGGATAGTTCACTCCACGGATTAAAGTATATCGGGCAGTCAAGACGAAGCCATTTTGAAAAGTAGGAAAAATGTGGATAGTTAAATTAATTAAATGAAAGATTTTAAGAGAAACTGATAAAAATGTCTTTGAATTTAGAGCATTTTGGCTTGCAGCATTTCTCGTCTCTGGAATCGGCTGTGTTTTTATCATTCTCGCCTTGTGGAATAAATACTGGAGCTCTCCAGTGGTCACTGTATTCCAACCAACGGAAACGCCCATTGATTTGATACCCTTTCCAGCCATAACCATTTGCAATGTGAACAATGTGAGGAGATCCAGAGCGAATCAGTACATTGAGTAAGATAACATCCCACAAAATATTGATATATTATGCATTGGGGCAAAGGGAGGTAATTATGTAGTTAACTTTGCAGAAGAGCAAAGGAACCCAATCTTGCTTACTACGACCGCCTCCGAGCGTACGCTGACTTGTATGACCTGAACCACATTTGCGAAGCGTCTACAACATTTGCCCAACGCTTCAATGTATCCGATCGTAATGTCGTGGACACTGAGTTGATTGACAAGGTGCTCGACTTGAGACAAGAGTTACCCCCATCCGACCCCACTCAAGTTTTACGAAAGGCTACACAAAATTGTAGTGAATTAATTTTACTATGTCTTTGGCTGGATGAAGTGCAAGATTGTAACACATTTTTTCACGGAGTGGAAACCGATTATGGATTCTGCTGTACATTTAATGTTGTACCGTTAACTTTGTTGCTGAAGTATAGGAATGAAAGTAGAGATGATCCGAGGGTGGTGGAGGATTGGGCGGAGAGTGGTAGAGTTACGGGAGATAACATTTTAATGCCTGCAATTGAAGGGGAGCATAATGTCATGAGAGGTAGGAGCTTGCCAAAATATCCTTATCGGCAGGTTTATCATGGGAGATCGTCGGGGTTATCGGTTTTGCTGGATCCGGATTTGAATGAGTATTTTTGCAGGAATACGGATGCTGATGGATTTGTGATTGGGACAAGTCATCCGTTAGATTTTCCTAGAGTGAGGGATCATGGAATTGCAGTTCGCCCCAATTCGGAGACATTCATGAGTATAAAGCCAGATTTAACTATTGCGGATCCAAGTATATTTGAGTTTAGTGTTGTAAGTTGTATTTTAAAAATACTTTAAAAATTATATTTATTGGAATTAACTAATTATGTGATTGAAATGATATTTTAGGATAAACGACAGTGTTACCTGGCTGGGGAAAAGCAACTAAAGTATTATGCATACTATACGGCTTTTAATTGCGTGGACGAATGTATAGCTAATCATACTTTTGAGGTTTGTACTTGCGTTCAGTATTACATGCCACGTTCGAATGATCAACCACTTTGTTCTCCAGATCAATTCGATTGCACGGAACGAGTTAGAAGTAAAAAATTAATTGATATTTTAACATATTTTAATGTGTGCATTTAAAATTTAAATTGTTGGTAATTACAAGAAATATTTTTTGACACTTTTCAGAGGATATTATCCAAAAAGGACTTCTCAAGGAATGCAATAAATGTCTACCAGCTTGTAATGACGTTTCCTACCAAGTGGAAACCACGTTTCTTGACATGTCGGATAAGGTGTTTTTAACTACGAACATCCCTGGCATGAATAGAAGTTTGTAAGTATGAAATCATTAAAATTAAGTAAATTGAGTAAAAAGTAATTGGGATATATTTAAAGACAATTTTGGATATTTAAAAAAGGAATGGACGAAACATGACCATAGTTCATCTGTACATGGGAGTTGAGTCGAGTTATCCAAGATTAAGGAAGGAACTGTACTCACTTATTGATCTAATTTGTACGTAGAATACTTGTATCATATTGACTTTATCCAAACCGCACAAAAGATAATTATGCAGTTTTTTTTATTGTTACGATATTTCCAGCGTCCACTGGGGGCCTTCTCAGTTTATGTTTGGGTTTCAGTATGCTAAGTGTACTGGAAATTTGCTACTTTTCTACAATTCGAGTATGCCTACGATCCTACCGAAAATACCGGAGAAACAGATCCGCCCCACATAACACACTTTCTCTTATAATTTCTACTAAAGCAGCATCATCACGTCTTTATCCTGAAGCTTGGACACAAAATGAACGATCGAATAACATGTTTGGATACATCGGAAATGACATAAAGCGAAAAGAACAATTTAACTACATTCATTAGTGCTGTGACTCTGAATAATATGTTTTTACTTCAAACACTCTTATAAAAATTACAAAATATTCTGAACAAATGAATTAAAATAAAAACTTGGCTTAATTTACAAAAATGAATCTATTCCCCGGTTCCTATCCTTTGGCATTGGTGGGGTGAACACACTCTCTTGACTGACTGTGCGACCAAACTGCTTTAGGAAATCATGTTCTTGTGCCCAATCATCACGTAGATTATATACAGTCGCCTTCTTAATCAAATTCTCTCTGAGAGTCCTATTCCGGTCCACAATGGAGTTCAACCTTCTCGTTAATATTTGATCGTACATGATTTCCTTGGCTGTTGTAGCCAAATGTCTTTTGTTGAAGGGGACAAAACTGGAGGATCCTACAAATGAGTTTGACATTGTGGATGACGAGCTGGCCATAGGAATAGAGCTACCTTCATCCGAACCTTCAAGGCTTACGTTACTTCCCTGATGGGAGCCGGAGCCATGTTCTGCGGCATCAAATCCACGGAACTTTCGGTGCTTGTGGTGATCTCCAGTGTCATCAGTCAAAGGAAGCTCGTAATACCTCAGCTCTGAATATTTTTGACCAAATCAATTAATTAAATTGACTCACCAGTTAGTTGTAGTTTTTGTTTAATTATTCGCGAACTTACTTTTGGGGAAAGCGTCCTTTATAATAAAATACCAGTTTTTGGCACTCAGTTTGGTGGAATGCCAAAGCTTGGCATTCTGGCGTCGGCACCGATAACCCAAATAAATTATTCCGAGGAATACAAAACAAAATCCCTGTTTGAAAATTTCAACACAATTTACATTTCTTTCTTGATTATTCTAATTATGAAGAAAACTGCAATGACAAGACATGACTTACTAAAGTGGCAAGAAGTTGAAATTCTGGACTTGGCGGAAATCCGTACATCATCAAATCAAACTCCTTTTCATAGAGACACAACGTGTCTGAATCCACATCCCTATTAAAATAAAGCATAACCATTTTAGGATTTCACATCATGTATAATTTGAGCTGATGTACATAGAATTAGTGTAGAAATATATTTACCGATTTGATATAAAAATTCTGAACCAATAAACAACTTCGAACGTGTTAGTTGGGGCTATACGTGCACATGGCGAGAGACTTATAACACAACAAAATGGAATTAACGTTTTATACTTAATTTAAATAAAACAAGTCAATTCAATCAAACATTTCGAATTACTCACGTGTGACACACAAAGGAAATTACAGATAGGCCCGAAGTCAAAATATTTTCTCGACTGTCCTTCAGCAAGATTTCCTCTCCATCTGCGTTATATAACCGTTGTGACTTACGGTCAACTTTCTTGTGGTTCACAGGATCCCATTCCTGCAAACACCGCGACAGTAAAAAAAGTGCTTAATTATATTTTAGCTATACAAAATGCAGCCATAATCATCATGTATATATTATACTCACATTCCAAATCAAACTGGCATCTGAGACGCCAACAATGTTAAAAGCATCAATTTCTTCTTGTGAATACTCTCTAATTGAATCTCTCGATCTACCACCACCAATGATTCGCATTATGTATTTTCCATGAAAGGGATAATACCTTGCTTTCGTCTGAAACACAAAAAAATCCAAACATCCTTAAATCAATGAACACATACACTCATATTATGGGCTAATTCTGTACACTTGAGCAAACCTCGTCAAAAATTTCAAAGTGAAAGGTGACTGGACTCCTTGCAAAAAAGCAGACATAATCGCTTTTGTAGCAGTGGCCACCAATTCCATGGATCATTGAATGCGGCTCAATACGGTCACCTCTTTAAACAATACAAAACATTAATTACTTAATACTTTCTTTTCACTTCATTTTCACTTAAAGTTTATTTAAGCCATTGATGCTGACAAATCTTACCTCAGCTTAATTGAACGTAGCGTAGCATTCCAATCAAAAACAAGTTCTCTATTGACAGGACATCCCACATAAGCTACCGTCTCAATTTTATCCTTGAAAAAATAATAATCCATAAATTTTAATTTGATGCAATTTATAATTTAGCATAAATAAAAATGTATTTCGTTTCTTTTACCCCAACACGTCCCAACTTTTCATCTTTCCGACAATTTCCGAAAGCTCCAATCAAATGATAGGTTACAGGAACGGGATGAAATCTTGTGCCAGGCCGACTTTGGGTCAGTCCCGCTATTATAAATTAACAAAATAAAAAGTTGACCACAAATCTCTTTATTCCTAACCTTATTCTTTAAAGGGACTACAAACTCATCTTACATTTTCTTTTCACACTCATTCTAACAACGAAAACTATAGCTGCCTTTTGAGCTCTCACTTCCCTTTCCGTATTGATTTGGATAATGCTGCCATTCGAGTTCTCCACATTCAGCTCCACAGAATTCAACTGGTCTTCAGCAAACTCGGTGTTGAATATCGAGTGATCATGCCTTACTGAAAATTCCATCACCAACTCTGCTGTCACATTGTAGTCAATGTAATAGTTGCGGAGAAGATTTGCATGCAATTTTGCAATAACAATGCGTCCTGAAAATTACCACATCACAGTTATAACATGTTAGTTATGAAACGCTTAAATATTATGGTATTTTTTACTAAAAAATGACTAGAGTATCACTTACTGTATTTCTTGGGCTGTATCAAAATCGTATGTTCCTCGGGTGGATACTCCTGTGAAAACAAAGTAGTTTTCATGGTCGCATAGGCTGCATGTTTTTTATTCGTTATCCAACTGAGAAACGGATCCAAGTCTTGATTCGCATACAATCTTTCTGGCGTCGAGAAAAATGTGTCCCAAACCAAAGTAAAGGTAGAAGCTTGAAAAGCCATTAAACTAGGTTCCCCATGAGTTCTACCCCAAACCAAATGCTGCTGCGGATGCGGGAAAAATGCCCCTTGGGATCGTAAGTGAACAATAGAAAAATTTTGACGCAGGCTTGGTGATGCATACGAACAGAAAGCTGTCCATTTTCCAATATCATAGCTAAATGGTTTTTGTAGTTCTGCTGTTAAACCAACAACCGGACCAGGTCTTCTTTTTGCACTATTTTTGCGCATTTCATACTGAAATTAATTTACAACAGATATGAAATATTGATACATGATTTTTTCCTAATTTACAATTTCTTTTTATATTTTTGTTTGCTTAATTTCTTACCAGGTCCTCACTCTTCATTTCAAACTGTTTCAGCATTTCCTTCACTCTTAAAAGTTTCCATTCTTTCACTGGTCGCTTGACTATTTGGGTAACATGACCCCGCTCCCCGACCACTGCTACCATTTCGTACAGACCATTGTTTGAGTCAAAATCCAAAGTGAATGGAACTCCACTATGTATATTTCGCACTTTGGACACCCCCGAATGCATCATAGTTAGTAGTTTACTGGGACGAAGTCGTATTTGCGTTAGAGATCCAGTGCTACCCAACCACAACTACAAGATACAATACATTTTTTTTAAATAAATTGTGTCCACTTTAAACTGTATTTATACTAATGCACATGAGTTTAGTGTTTACCTCCAACTTATTTGTAAGGAATGCATAGTGACCTCCATCATCAAAAGCCATTTTGACAATTCTGTGCACCGGCCTATTTCTCTTGAGATCTCCACCCGCTCCACCACTTGAACCGCCTGCCGCTGGAACAGCACCACTCAAATGCAGCTCCAAATAATTGTGAAATTTCTGAGGAAATCC
>JAQIWN010000328.1:0-37086 GCA_034699025.1 Entomobrya cf. arborea Gr-Col-00668
AATAATCGTAAGGTGTATCCCATTAGCAACAAATAATGAGAAACTTAGGTTTCGCTTTTGGACTTTCAGTCAGTAGTCAGTCAGTACAAAAAAACCTGGTGCTATTTTGTACCAGGATGAGTAGCAGATTCATCAGTGGCACAACAGGATACAATTCACCAAAGAGTTTAATAATTCACCGAAATAAGAAGAATAGATGATAGGAATGCTTACGATTGTTATTACGATGGTAAACCTATGTATTAAAAGTATTCGTGTATATTTAAATATAGGAACAAAGATTAAGAGAAAAAAATTGTACTGCATCGCTCGCTACTCATAAATCATTCGAAAAAGCTCATTAGGTTCATCATATTCATTGTCATCTTGTGTCTTGTTTTGGGCCTCTTGAGATTATGCTCACTTCGTTCTTCTTAAAACACTTATTCCTCGCAGGGTTTCTTCCTTGTACACACACACACTCACTACACAACAGACAGTTTTACCTGTAAAAATTGCTCAGCTTTTCCTTTCTACTTCTCTTCTTTTTACAACAACAACAAGACACATATTGCCTATGGCATCGTGTAACAGGCATATTATATCCATTATCATCATCATTGACGCATCATCTCTCTCTCTCTCTTTATAAATATAAACGGTTTTGGTTACCTATATATTTATCCTTTATGAATGAGATGTATTCACAGTTCTCAAGCAAACACATACAACACAAGTGTATAATATACCATTTGACATTGTTATGTAGTAGTAGTGTTCTTCTCTCTTCCTGGCTAAAGGAGCGGGACACAGAGAGACAGGTAGAGAGATCCTTCATACTTCCCTTCAAGTTCCACTACTACACGGAAAGTGTCTAAATTGGTGACTTTAGTAAGTGTCTAATGTACGTACTTTATTTTCTTTTATGACGATGAGATGACGAAGAACATCATCATATTATTTTTCTTCTTTTTTTACCCACCGTAACAACCAGGTATTATCTACCAAGTAAAATGAATGCATTTATATTCATTCTTCTTCTCCTTTTTGTACATACATATAGCCTACTTACTTTTGTATTAATACTGGTGTGCTGTGTAAATGAACCATTCTGAAAGCTTCTTAACCGAAAATTATTGTTGGTTATGTGCCGTGCTTCTGGTGCAGTGATTAATATTCAAAATATCTCTCCCTTTACATCGCCCTGTCTGTGTTATTCGGTCGGACGTCGTTGTAGAGCCGTCGCGCTGCGCTGATGTGTTTTCGCTTTTGTCTCAGCGAACAAGTGTGAGCTTAAAGCGCATAATATGTACTTAGACTTGTTCCCTACTTCTTAAAAAACCGTGTGTCGTTTTACCATATAACATTTTATAACGACGACGATGTTCAAACGGAACAATATTATTTTTTCTTGACCCGTAATGTTACCACTTGTGTTGCTCTAGGTGAGCTTGAGCTTACAACCACCACCTAACACTACTGACTCACATTTCAAGATTCGAATTTCGACTTTGAAACCAAAATCAACAACAGCTCAACTATCTTTAAAGTATTCTTGAGAAGGAGGAGAGTTGGTAAAAATGAAAAGGGAGGTTTATAAATAAAATTTTTGTTTTGATGACGACGAAGACGGTATGTGTGCATCATTCATGATACTAGTCACATTACGACAAATGACAGAATGGTACGTTTACAAAAAACACGTACCTAAGTACATGCTTAATTCTTTTACCCAGAATAAAAATTCACACAAAGTTATATTTAAAGTATATACTTAACTTTAAATGCATTATAAATACAACACAGTGCAGTGACGTTAATCACCCATCAAGTTGCTTTAAATAGTCATTTTACCTCTTGGCACTTTTTATCATCATTCTCATGATGATTTTAAACATCTCACACAAATTTTCTCTATCATCCAAGAGAAAAAATAACATCAAGAAAGTGAACTTTTAAAAGTTTCCTTTTATTTGCATCAATTGTACAAGAAGACGAGTAATCCAAATATGAACATAACACACACCTGGTTGTATACCCATAGCATACTATGCACGTCTATAGTTATATATATAGTTATTTCTGGGTACAATCATAAAAAGAGCAGTTTATATGGTTACACACTTTAAAAGCTTTCTCGGCATTTAATCAGCTCTCAATCTTCATAACGCATAATTTTCGACAATATGAGCTGAAACGTTTCATACGAAAATCTCTGCAGGAATTCTGTAAGTTTATATAGTTTTTTGGTGTATATTACAATGAATCATCATGAAAGTCAAATCTGCCATAGAATATATGATTTACCTGTGATGGAAAACGTGAAACTGACTGACCATCTGACAAAAATCATCCCACAAAGCTTGTAATAAAATGTACACATTAGTTTTTATGCGTTAGTACTTAATATCTTCTCGATCCACAAATCCTGTGCTGAACCCACTATTATTATCATCGTAAAAATCATCTTGTAAACCAACAAGATAATCATGATGATGAGAGATGCGAGCGTGGTTTAGTTTTTAGTGGATCATTTGAGAGTCCATTAGTTCCATTTGAGAGAGAAAAAATGATTGTATACCTAGTCTGATGGGTTTCCTATATTGTAACTTTAAAATAGATTGAGTGGTCATCACTTCTTTGGTATTTTCTGCCATTTACTCTAATTCATGATCATATAAAAAGTATTTTTATTTTATGACTCTCATTATACTACAAGAAAACTGCAAGGTGGTTAAAGTTACTAATAGAGGCTAAAACTGATTTTCATCTCTTTTCTCATTTTTCTGCTTCCCATTTATGCGCTTTGTCATATTTGTTCTCCATGTGAAACCGTAGATAATATAGTTGCGTCATGATCTTGACGATATGCTGTGATAAGGTTTATGGTATGACTCTTGGCGTGCGGTCGAGGGAGATGTTTGTTGAAAGACGTCACGTTATTTTATTTCGTCAGTTGGTTATGTTTAAAACTTTGTTGATTTTGAAAGTGAAACTTATTATTTCGTAGCTTTAACAAAGTTATTTGATCAAAACTTTTATTAATTTTTGATGTCAGCAAAATTGGTGTTTAATTAATCAATTAAAAGTTGACAGCAAAGTTTGAAAAATTGAAAATTTAGCAAAAACAAATGACGATTCATAGCCGGTACAAGGAAGCACTGCACTGTACTCGCCTTTTGCAGTCGTATGTCACACCACGTGTTTAAAAACGCATTCATTCAAGTATATTTTTAAAATTGAGATTATTATAGCATCTCAATTTCGACATGGCATTTTACTTTAATTTTGATTTGAAATAGCTCATTATTTAGTAGAAAGTAGAAACGTGTTCGCATTGTGCTAAATGGAAACATACAATTTCTGATACTGTCCCTATAATTCTGTATCAAGTTTTATGGATGAGAGTAAAAGTAGCATAATGTATGCACATAATAACACATACATTAAAAAAACAACGACATGCCCAGGTCCACTACTATCTTTACAATACCATGTATTTTTTTTATTATCTGCAAGCTTTAAATTTTTCTCACTCAAGTCAGCAATTCACAAAATAATAATATTGTAATACTAGCTCTGTTTGAACATGTAAAAAGCATAAGGTAGTAATAAATTTTAGAATAATAAAAACTGTGATGATGATGCTTCAACACAAGTGTAGATAAAGGACTCCCTGCCGTTTACGCCATTTACATGGGACAATCTACTCGTCTCCTCTTTCCCCTTGTGACAAGTATTACAACAACAGTGGCACTAGTAGCGTTTTGATGTGATTATATCGCCCGGTGTTAGGTCTCAAATAGCAGCAAAATAAAAGCAAAGAATACATATGCAACATAATTCATACAACACACACCCTAAACAAGAAAGGAAGACCTGGTTGAACATAACCAATAAAAGCTACAACGATTATTATGATGATTTGAGATGTGGTGAAATGGATGCAAACTCAAACAAGTGGTTACCATCGTCACAATGACGTGTAAACTGTGAATGCTTTGTAAAATATAGAGTTCGCCAAAAGAGAAAATTAATCGATAATTTTTATGCTTATGCTTACATTTGTATAGCTATAAATATATAATGTGTACGGATTAATACCTTCTAAATAACAATGAATGCATGAAATGGAGGAGTGTAACAAGTACAACTATTTTTTTTTAAACAGGAAGTACTGAACTTTTGTAATTTTTGTGCTTGTTGCTTGTGACGTATGCCTTGTGTCAATCATTCATTCAACCATTTCGTAATGATTGGGAGAATAGGGACACTGATTCATAATTGAATGAAACCCATGAATTCATTTGGATATTGTAAATGAAATACTTGATTTTCCCCCGAGTGATCACATAACAATAACTGTCGTAATCAATATGAAAACAGCATAAATACTGATTTGCACGGCGGAGGAGGAGTGGTTGTAAAAATAGATTCATTTCAATTTTTATCGCCTTCGTTGAAATAAAGTAAGTGCTTTGCTGTCGCTAATTTTCATGACCTGGTAATAACCATAATGAAATAAATATGTATACGCATTAATACTGCATGGCAGGCACTTTAAAACATGATTTTTTTATTAATATGCAACAAGAGTAGATAAATAATGAACGTTACAGTCACCACAACTTGCAAGTTGTATACAACCTTAGCATAAAATGCAACATGACATAGTCAATAGTGAGCACGGATCTTTTGACTTTTCTCTTTACTGGTTACATGTATGCGTTGTTGGTTGAAACTCCAACGATTAAATTTGCGACATGCTAATTTTGAAAGTTAAAATAAACAAATTTGTCAGCCAGAGTGACAAAAGAAGAAACAGGTAGAAAATCAGCAAAGAAGAAAAGGAAAACAACAAAGCAAAAACATGGCATGTAATTTAAAGAAACGGCACAGACACTGCATCAGTTCAGCAATAGCTAACAAGAAACTCTCCTTGTCTGTCTTGTTGTCGCAGAATGCTCAGCGTCGTCTTATCGTTTTTACCTCTCTCCTCTGCGTCCACATGCTTGAACAACAAGTCATTGTTAACTCAACTCTTTCGTGTTGTTAAACAAATGGGGTATAATATGTATAATGAGATGTTTTATACCATCTAATTTTAAGAGAGAAAAAGAATCTTTCCACAAAATTTATTCAACAATATGCTCATTTTTGGTGTCAATGGCGGTTAATAAAAACAATCTGGGGTGCATGTAACAAAACAGCGTTTTGGCTGCACCACGGCGGATGTAGAAGATGTTATGTAGTTGCCGGTTACTTATTATTACTGTGTTGGCGTTGTTGTACTTTAGTTTAAAACTTTTTATTTTCTTTTTCGGCATTTTCCTTAAGTGAAACGCACACATATTTTTACTATCATACCTACATAAATATAAGAATACCTTATAAGATGTATCTATCTCTATAGAGAATGTATATTAACGTTTGGTCTTGTAGGTATGTTGAAACTAAACCATGCATTCAAACATTCAATGCAGACAATAATTCCTTCTGGGCATAACATTCCAGCTTTTTAGTCCAAGCAAAGTAAGCAGCAGACAAAAAAGCTAATCGGATGCCGAAAACATGCAATGATGCTTGTGGTGGTGTCTGCGGTTCTTACTATATTATAGATGATGTGCATTGTCATCTCCTCCACTACAACAAGTTAACTTGATAGCTCCACGTGAATCTTAAGTAGTAATAGTTGTAGTGTAACAACAACACCAGAAAATTGCATGGCGTGCAAGAGTCAGAGAAATCTTGAGTAAAGCCCAACTCCAAACGAAAAAGCTTGATCTTCATCTCCTCAAAGAAAAAAGAAACAAAACCCCAGAAGAACAAAAAGGGAGTCAAGGAAGAAGTTGGAAATACAGATATATGGATGTGTTGATATTCCCATGAAATGCTTGATGCAAATGTAGTTCCGTTCCTGGAGGCCTCTTCTAAAAACACAAACATGTAATATACATAATACATATATGTCATGCCAGTGAAAAAGAGTGGAGTACAGAGTACAGCAGCATCTAAAATGTGAGATGATATCTTCTCTGCTTCAATTAGGCTATTTCTTCTACTAGAAGTTTCGTGCATGCATGTTTCATGTTGCTGTGACGTAACACTGTTGTATTCATTGTACAACTCACATTTTTGAATAAAGCGATAGTGAGGGCTCAAGGTATTTTTCCAGCTCAATTCAGATAAGCCTGAATTGGGTTACTTATAAACAAACAAATGTATTGTAGAGGTCTACGATTTGACATGACATCCAAAATGCAGCTATGGCCAAACGACCCCTAAAGGGGTAAAATAATTTTGGAGATAATATAGAATGAAGGTTTTTAGCAGTGTATCAAGGTTTCTATAACTTGCCGTATTTTATTTTGTCCCATTGCCCCCATGAAAACCGTATTCCCCTAATTTCAATCTTCAAAGACCAAGACGAAACTGGAATGCGTCAGGGATGTCTTTTTTTTGTCAACACTCACCAAAATTAAAAAAATATTGAATCATTACTCTATTACATTTTTAAATGATTAGAAAAAAACCAGACGCAGACTAATGGAACCTAGTTTGAATGTTTGTATTGTTGTTACTGCACAGATCCCTATTCTCTAGTACAAAAGTGCATAGCAACTTTCGTTTGAAACGAAAAAGCCAGTTTTTTTCTTCTAAATTCAATGAACAACCTTGTTAGGTAAAATGTATTTGTCTAAAACCTAAAGTGCAACAAAAACTATTTGCTAGTTACTGCAACAGCAGTTTTAATACAAAAATCTATAACATTAAAAAGTTTATTGCTTATTTTGATCATATTTTTTTTGTTATCATCGCCGTCATCTTCCTCTAAAAAGGCATTACAAAAAAAATGTTATAGGCTACACACACAGTCCCTATTATTATGCATTTATATACAGGTTTCTTGTTCTACTTTTGTTGCCGTCGTAGTTTGACTACTTATTGTGCAACAACTATTACTTTCCTTGGTGCAGCGGCTAGAGTCATGTTTTCTTTCTTCGAGACAAGGTGTGCAAGAAAACAGCCGAACATTCCATTGTACAATAGTCTTTAAGTATATGAACGACCCTGCTACTACTATCAGCTCAGCTAAAAAAGCAGTGTAAGCAGTCAAAAAAATATTTGACGATGTTACATCATCAATCACCAAGAAAACACAACTTAAGTCGTTATGTGATAAGCGATGGATTGGATGACTATGACCACGACTTGTTTTAAGGCAAGCCAGTTTTACAACTTTTCCTTTCGTTTCATTCATTTTTACAAAAGGATAAGCAAGAGAGTTGAATCGATGTAGTTTGTATGTGTATATAATATGCCAACAACAACCAAAAAGCCAAAAACTTAACCGCAAGTCTTGTTTCAAATGCAGTTAGTGTGTTGATGGTGTAACTTGCTACATAAGTGGCAAGCTTAATTAAATATTAACGAAGTTTATTTTTCCCTCTTCTTCATCTTCATCCATAGTTCTACTGGCACACTTGTTAATGAATGGGAATACAAGTCAACTTTTTCTTTAACTCTATCAACAAGCTTATTGCCAGGGTAATAAATTTGAAGTATGAGCAAAACAAAATGTGTAACAACGTGAAAAAATAATCATAATAAAAAATTACTTCCCTACCAGCACCGTGAGCTGCACCTGTTTAGCTTTTTTGGAGTATAGCAGAGGACGCTTGAGATAGTCAACTACATTCCTCTGAATTTCTTAGATAACCCAGGATACTGAAGGGAGTCTTTATGTAACTTTTCTTCTGGGATTATGTAGAAAAACGTTTTACACATAAAACTAAATATATTTAAATTTAACACTACTTACTCCTGAGAAAGTAACATCTTAATGAAGCATAAGGTGATTGATATGATTCTTTGAAGTACAACAAAATGGACATTTTAACACTAACTTGTTTTATCTGGTTTCCCGAATTAGTTTAGCAGCTTAAAACTAGCCCACATTATAATTCATTGTATTATTAAAACAACTTTCTATCAGACTAAAATTCTTTAACAATTATATTTTTTAAAGTGCAAATTCTAATCTTAATTTAAACTTTGAATCAATAAATATTTGACAATATCGTAGGCGTTGATGTTTGTATTTCTTTTTCTTAGTCTTGACGCGTCACTCGGATTAAATTAATATTAAAACTACATCTCCCATTCATGCAAACGAATTAATTAGAGCAGATCATGTACACATATAACGTTCAATAAACTATGATACCACATACAATGCTCTACCACCCTTTTTCTATCAAGATTTACTGTGATAACTGTTGAAAGTTGCATATTAATAACTGTATAATGTAGTCACAAAGAGGAAAAAACTGTCAATGAAGCGTCCTCAATTGTGTCAGGGGAGTGCCTAATGAATGAATGTACAGGGACAAATGTTTGACCATAGCTTTGCTCTAAGCAAATAAACATCATCAATCAACCAAATTTAATTAGCTTATAATCACCTTTCATCTGCTATTCACCACTGCTATTACTATCATCATCTTGATCTCTATTGTTTCCATTCAAATGGACACACGAAAATCTTGTACATTATTTCAGAATAATGCCGAAAGCATCACGTCGTAAACTTAATTTACTCCGCATCAGACAAATGGTACAAGTTGGTTATGGCAAAAGAACAAAAATTCATGACTGCTTGTGCACATAAATTTGTACAAAAAAACAGTACTGCATTTTCATGCTCCTCATCCATAATGGGTAACGTTGAAAATGCACTTGAAAGTTAACATGTTGTCTATGTCACCAAGCCTAACAAAGAGAAAGGAATCTTGTAACAAGTTGAAGTGAAATTTCAGCAGATTTTTTGCTCAAATGATTTCATTTCAATTTCAAGATTCTCCCGTAAGCAATCTCATTCTTAAATCCAACTAAAAAACTCACTCTACTTATTATCGCTGCTGTCAAAAGTAACGGTTTGAGGTTCAAAAACAAATGAAATCTGCTGCATTTAATACATATTTTTATTTTTATGGCAGCCATTAACATTTGTTACAAGGATAAAATCTCTTTAATACTATGTGCTCGTACCAGAAAGCAACAAACCAGCTATTTATATGCACATGCCTTATCAATTATACTACAAGTTATGTGCGATCATTTCATGGGATTTGTAAGATTTCTGTTTTAAATTGTTTCATACCAAAAATGTGATGGTGCCTTTTTGGCTGATGTAAAAATTGCCAATTTTCTTACAACACAATTTTCGCTTATCTTAGGTACGTGTGAACACACACATGTGTTTTTAAAAACTTTCTTTTTTATTTTATTCTTTTTTCCAATTCGGTAACAATGGTAAAAATTGCGTACAATTCTTATTTGGCTGTAACATGAAAATGCGTATTTAACGACAATAAAATGGTTATAATAAAAATTGATGAAATCATCATAAAATTTACATTTACATGGAATCAACACATTATCATTATTTTAAAACACAATATATACATATCTACTTCTGTGACAGAAAAAAATCTTCTTATCCTCCTTGTCATATGACACGTCCAAGAAGAAGATGTCCCTGTGCTTGTAGTTGCTGTCGTTTGACCATTGTTATCGTTTCTATTTTTATCGTCTCTGCCTATCAGACAGGATAACAATATGTAAATTACAATATATACTTTGTATTGTAGTAATATTAACAACAACGGGTACGATTATACTAAAAACTCTCTAGGAAGCTCATGGTGATCAACAAATTTACAAGTTACAGTCCTTATTTTTTACTTCTGCTGTTGGGCGGACAAGAAGAGTAAAAGAAGAAGTGGTGGAGCCGGTGACGCGGTGACAATGTGTCAAATGAAAGAATGCTGTACTGTAAACATCCGCATGAGTATGACATGTCACTCTCTACGTACACTTTGTCGCTCTTTCATGTACTTTTTTTGTGTTCTGTTGTCTGCTTATGTGATGACCAGCTAATGATGATGCAGGGATGAGAACCTTTTGCTTACCATGACAATCTAAACTACACAAATACACTTTTACCGTCATTATTTTTGTAACAACACACGTTGTTACGTTGGGCTTGGTTGTTTTCTATTTCATCTTTGTTTCTCTCATGTCAGATGCGATAATATGCAAATATGATGCCTAGACAGTCAACAAAAAAAGAATAGCGCTCGAAAGAAAAAAACAACTTTGTATTCATGGTAGTAAAAATCTGTAAAGACATGCATCATGGGTTATCTATATGTTTCTAATAGCTAGAAAAACAAAATAGAAACCCGAATTTGGAGTGAGAAATAAATACTACCACACACAGCAGACTTTTAACGTCTTCAAAAAAAATCTGCTGTGAATGATACATACAACTATTTTTCTTGTTAGCACAGTTACTCATCTTAATCTATCAGTCGAATAAATAGTTGTTGATGTATTTTGACACACTTAGTTTTACTTGCCATAATGCAAAATGATCTTTCGAAACAAAAATAATAATAAACGAGAGGAGAGGCTCTGAAATCAAGTGAGCATTAAATATCGTGTCGTTTCAATTGTTCTTTTAAAAGCTCATTTCAAATAATTCAGTACATGATAACCCTTAATACATATACATATATTACTGCTATATGTGAAGGCGTATAAATGACATAAAAAACTAAGAATGATAATCTGCCTTTGTCAACCTTACAACAATAATGATGGTATGGCGATGATGATGATCTTCATGGATAGTATTAGTATTTTGTTGATCAAATGTCAGTGATAGCAGCCCAATCCATTGTTTCCAAATGATGATCATGGTGGTGTTGATCGTGTCTAACTCCTGAGTGAACACACTACAATTCAAAGCACTGATGATGATATGCTGATATTATTTCTCAAATGATAATAATGCTTGGTGCTCTCTATTCTTCTTGACGATTTTCACACCATCAAAAATTAGGAGGAAAAAAATATGCTCAGTTGTTGTTGACTGTTATTAATTTGTATGCACCATATAAATACACCAACGACGACACGATGTAAACAATGTTTATTTGTACGTGATTGTTAATGATGGCGTCAATTCACAATCATCAAGGGAACATGGTTATGATTACACACGCCAACAAAACCATACCATACCATGAGGATGAGGAACCAATATCAGCGTGAAGAGCCAATCTTGTGTGCGTGTTGATATAACAAATGATGCATATCATAATTTAATGTATCGGTTGAAGGGAGAACAATCATCATCACTGTGACCGTACAACCAAACACGACCGAATATTTATATCATAATGAAAAATTGCAAACTTGCAAGTTAGGCATTTTTTCATAAGAGAAGTACAAACAGAGTTAACATCAGTAAAGGTTTTCCATTTTCGCCATTTAAAACTTAGTATATCATCTCGTTCTCTCATCATCATTATCGATACTTTCGCCAACATTTTTTGCTAATAATAGTGAGTGCAGGCATAAGACAGGGAGGGAGAGAGAGGATCCCAAAGGAAAATGAACGGTGGTAACTGTCGTTTATCATACGCTATTCACGTCATCCACGTCAACAATTTGTAGGTGGGTATGTAAACGAATACTACTGCTCGTTTGTGATGATGATGATGATGACTACGACGAAAATTGTCCTGATGGTGATAAGAATGATGACTCCACTATTATTAGCCTCACTCAAAGACTAAGAACAATGTTTGCTTGTTGATAATAATAAAAGCATACGACCTTACAGAAAATGTGGTATTTCCTTAATTCAACACACGTTCACGTTACTGCAAACCCTACTTATCTATCTCTGCATAAATATTGCTTTTGATTGAGAAGATGAACCAAGGAAAAAAATGCATGAGTCGCATTTAATATTTGTTTGCAAAAATAAACACTACAAACACGGTTTCATTTTAATCTTTTGCAAATAAACATTCAAAGTTTATTTAGGTACATAACATGTATGTATGCATATCGCATCGCATATGACAAATGTGTAAGTAGGATGTCGGAATGCATCTCTGTAAAGTTATTGCACTCCTTTCCTTTTCTATACAGTGATATGATGATGACTGTGACATTTTTTTACCTTTTGCCTTACTTGCAGTTATTGTTCTTTCGGGTGCATTTCATTGTCTGAATATTTATGTATAATCTGCATGTTGAATAGTACTGGGTTATAAATAGTAAGTAGGTATGTATTATACGTACTTAAATTACTTGGTTTCTGCTCAGACGCATCATGTATAATTACGTACATTCAAAAATATATCATGTCTCATTTTTTTGGTCATAATATTATTACTTTAAGCTTGCGATTGTCATGAATTTATTAAAATAAAGTACAACGCCAAAACTGGCATCGTAAACAAAAGGTTGGTCAAAAAGCTTTTACACTTTTCTTCCTTGCCGCCAACTTTCAGTCCATTCACCCAAATAACTCAAATACGCATACAACTTTCCTGAATAACCCTGGGAATATTAATAACAAGAAAAAGAGCAACAGTGAAAAAACTTTTATACATATAGATATTTTAATATTCTTCAACTGTAATCCGGACTATAGTATAATAAAAATTTATCCGAGATGAATCATAAAAATGCATAACATCACGACAACGACACGAGTTGATACATTGACTTTCACATCCTCCAACAGCAACAACGACGCGTCAAAGCATCCAACCTAGTATCGTATCGTTTCACTAAACAACAAAGTCACGTAGATGGGCATAATGTGTGAGCAATCAATAACCAAAGAGCAAGAAAAAAAGCTTGCCGCACTCTGCAGGTGAATGGAATGAATGAACAACAAATGTGTGCGAATTATTTAAGTGATGAGTAAGACGATGTTGATGATGATGATACTTAAGCTTGACTGTTGAACATCACGAATGACCATTTCTATTTCATACACAAGACAAGTGCATTCCATTGAGTCATCCATACATTCATTCATTCAAACATCAAAGCAGCAGCAGTAGAAAAGCAAAACATATAGTTTACTCACTCCGACAAGACTACAAAGATTCTCTGACTTTTTCCTCCTACTAACACAAATTATCAAGAGTAAATGATACACAGAAAAAAATAAGCGGTGTAAGTGCATTCTCAAGCACAACCAAATATATTTATGGAGACATTTTACATCCACAAAGACAATGCACAACTGAATGTCTATTAACAATGCAATGAGCGTTTTTTTTCTGTCTCTGATTTGATGTGCGAATCATGTTCCTATCATGTTGTATATCTACTACTATAGTACATCACACGGTGAATTTTCAATTGTTGTCATCAAAAAGAATATTTATTTTAAATGGACCACAACCTGCAGATTTTATGTAGGCAAATGGCTATGTTTGGTTATGCTCCGTGTTGCAGTTTAGATTAAGACATATTTTCAAAAGTCAAAAGACTGCTGTTAATGTCAGTAAATACATTTTTGTGGGTTGAGTGCATGTAACCTTACTTGTTACTTCTTTCTATTACCATTCCATTCGTTCAAGAGAAAACAAAATGAAACAAAAAAGACATTAAAACCTGTCAAAACACTTTAAAGAAACAACGGACAAGATATCTAGGCCAAATTCAAAAATACACGAAATGGCCACACGTACACTGTAGACTTATGGGCATAATCCGTCAGGAATCAAGTAGCAGGATTATTTTCTTCTTTTTTTGAAGCATGGTGAGCTGTTTTTAGTGTTTTCTATTAAGTCTGTTTCCCTTCAAACTTGTGTAGACTTAGAAGAAAAAATATTAAACATAATTTACTTTGTGATTCCGCATATAAATTCTTTACAAATACAGTAATATGTAATCTTTCTAGGCCAACTTATGGTAATATTAATGTTTAGCGTTCCCGATGACATTTATTGAATTCTTGATACTTTTAATATAAAAAATGACTCTAAGAATGCTTGATTTGGTCCCTATAATCATCAAGATTACTTATCTTATCATTGAATAAGAATTCATATTTTACTAGTTGCTCAAGAAGTGTCATATTCACGAGAGATTAACATTATTGATACGAAAACTTTTCAAAACTCTCTGCTGAACTGCAATAATATGTCAGTGAATGTAGAAAATAAAAGGATAATAATAAATACACAGATGAACAAACACACATGCAATTTTCCTGTCTAATATTTAATGTGAAAAACTTTATAATACGAGGTTCCTTTCATGCTCCTTCTTCCTTCTATGATCTGTAGAACATTATTGAAAGCATGATGAATACTTACGGTGCTGTGCACTTTTGTCTGTTTGTTATTATTATCTTGAAGGTAGCAACACACCCACACACACAAAGAGCATCAGACACGTAATCTTTTTGAATGATAACAATGCCAGTGTACAAATTGAAAAAAGTGGAGGAAAATTATGGTGGCCAATGTCTACATTTATCATCATTACTCACTGTCACATGCCGAAGAAATAAAGAGATGAATTTAATAAATAAAAAACTATTAGATTCATAAATGTAATCATCATAATTGTAATGTAAGCATTGACAGTATAGAAAGGGGATTAAAATTTACGACATTTGAAAGCAACTAATAAGTAATAATAATACGAATAATCAAATACAACGCATGAAAGATTTGAAGGCGATATCACATCCATCCACGTATTTGCCAACTAAAACATTTTTTGAAAAACCTATTTACCGACTATGCTTAATTTTCGGTTGATTGACATCACTGCAGTCGTCATGCAATACTTGTCATTTGAATACTTTGAAGTGAGGCTGCGGTCTCTCTCTGTAACCGAAAGCACAAAACTCTATTAAAACGTAAAGCACTCAAAAACCCATTCAACTTAAAAATACAAAGGGTTCTGTCACCACTTATTTTGTAGCACATTTATATCCCTTTAGAAGGTGCCACTTCATTAGCGTAATGGATTTTATTGTTTTAGCTTTACGATCAAACGAGACTGGTGGTTATTCTAAACGCAGGGTAGCATTTCAACAAGAGTATTTTTTATAAAGTTTCAAATTGATTCTTTTTAAATAACAATATTGATCATACATCGGGAGAAGGCAAATTAAAGAGAAGAAACGCCACTTCACTATTCTACCAAATTAATGCTCCGTCATCAACTATTCGGTTTTTTTAAAACCTGCAGCATCATACATGCAATACTAAAGGCTAACGAGTAAGTAGAGATAGTTTTGTCGACCCATGAAGGAACTATGATGTGAAATGTGAATAGTATGAGTATACATCCAACAAGTCAACAGTAGAAAGCCAGGCACAGGTCCACAGAAACCATTTCCCAGGCCGCCAACGAAAACTTAAATATGCTCATGGTTTTCTGTCTTTGTTCCACATTCTTATTCCTAAGTCCTTGTGCATTTCCACTTTTTGTCATTTTTTCCTGTCTACTCTATGCTCATAATCCGAAGTTCATAATAACTGTCATCATTAACAAGCGAACTGGTTATCAAGAGTTTTTTCCTGTCCTCGTGCGTTGTCCTGGCATTGATATTTTTTCCAATTAAAACTGAAAATTTTGTTGGTGACTTCCTCTTATTATTATTACGCTGCTGGTTGTTTTGGTTGGGAAGGTGTAGTCCCCATGTTCTTGGAATATATTTTTTAGCCTTGATTGAAGACTTAAATAAACCTGTAATGATTCATGAGAAGAATTAAATTTCATCAGAAGGATATATACATGCACTTTATTTAAGCAGGATCTGTTTTGAAAATACATCCACCACACGTGGAAACTCTGATGCATCATTTGATTGAAATGTAGAACTAAACCTTCCCATGTTCCGAGTTTTTAGCAGTTTATGTGGTTGAAATTCTAGATAAAAGGAGGAAAAAACAACTATTCATTCTTATTCTTTTATTATTAGCTTGAATTTATATTATAATTGGACACTACATGAATCTATTATTATACGAAATGAACTACCCGCAATAGGTACAGAAAATTCTGACGAGAAATCAACCTCTGTTCTGTTCAACCTCTCTATTTTCATTACGGAACGAAAGAAAAACTAGAATTTTTACCATGCCATTCCCTCAGGTCAGCCATGCATAGAAACCATGCATTATTGACGGTAGACTTACTGAACAATGTATACATAACTGTAATCATATTTTTAAAATGTTTTAAAATAAAATCAGTTAACTAAATGACTAAAGCCACCCCATTTCCCCGAATTCATGCGATAGCAATCATAAATATTAACCAATTACTATAGTAAATGAATAAATAAGTGATTTGAAGCAAGCAACCTCCTCGGAACTTCATCGTCACCGTGATCATCGTGTTCAAAATACTAACGACTCTGATGCTCTTAAAGAGTAGAATTCTCTGTGTAAACGAGAAGAATACAAAAAAAAACAAATTATACACCTTAAGCAGACGAAATAAAAGTTCTAAGTACACTAAAAAAAGACTCCATTGTATCCGTTCTACAATACTAAAAATTAAATACATTCACATAATCTATAAATGAATGATGAGGGAAAATGTACGTATGCATTATATTCTAATTTGTCATCATTCGCTTGTCACGCTATTTTTAGGAACTGCATTTGAATCAACAATCATCATCATCACCAGAGGAAATATGAATCTCATGAGAAACGTATTAAGTTACCAATAACAAAAAACTGCAGTGTATGGTGGTGGTAGTTGTGATTATTAGGGTGGTCTAGCTAATCTCTCAAAATGTGATGCAAAAATTGCAAGTTTAGCTGCTAGTACAGATATCATGATGATTATTATCATGGGCTAGTTTACTGCTGAATTGAGCAGTCGTGAGCACCTAAGCACGACATTCACTGAGGTGTGTGCTGATAAGGTGCTGCTACTACTGATGTCACAAAACTTACTACTGTTTTAACGTAGATTACTGTTGTACTTTTCTTCTGTACTAATCTGATAAAAAACATCGTAAAGGAAAAGGAGAAAGGTGTTTGTAAACTTATAAAACAGCTTATTTATCAGCATGTAGTAAAAACAATGAGCGATGTGTCAACGAATTTCGGAATAGCTAAATATACTGTGACTCTGTGAGAAACATGCACGTCTCCCCGCCATTTATTTGGGTGGTCTTTCTGCAGTGTGTAAATGCATATTCACGCTTGATTGAGCAAGAATAATAGCGAGCAACGTGGGAGGTTTTAGCAAATACTAGAGTATACATTACTTAGAGAAAATTATGATTATGACAGTATAACGAGGACAGGGAAGATGATAGCTCCCTAAGAGGTTTTCTGTATTTGCTTAGGAAACATTAATTTCCTGAATAGCCTGCAAATTATATTGGAGAGTTGTTACCACTGTTTGTTGACACACAAAAGGTCAGGCACTGCGTGGAGAGCCAATGCACTCCTTATTCTTAAAACATGATAGCAGATGCAATTGCGTGTTCTCTGCCCAGTGCCCAGAGTCAAGTGCATGGGTGATGGGATTTTTGACGTCGTAACTCATAATAAATGTAATAAACTTGCATCCTTATTCTTGCTATTCAGCAGGGAAAAGAACTGCAATAAAAAAGCTATATCATAATAAAATGAGTTTGATGTTAGGAGTAATTGGCTACTATAATCACCATCATGTCATTGCTGTTTCACTGGGGGGGAAATTATACGACTGCTACAAAATAAGTACCTACTCCATAGATCCAATTCATTATGAATTATTTTAGTTGTGTTGTCCTGTCCTGTCGCATAAAACAAGTATGAAGTGGGTTAGTCTTCATAAGAAGCATGTAATGTCCTTGGGTATTGTTTAGCATTAGACCAAATTATAATCATGTTGTTTCCATTCTAAAACATATAAATTTTATTCAGTTTAGTTTAATTTTAAGATATACTATGTAAAAAACGAAATGAAGTAGCATTCTGAATTAGAAATGTTTACTGACCGGAGAAAAAAAAGTAGCTCAAAATGGTTTTAAAATACTTATTTGTGAAATGCACTCCAGACTTAAAAACGTAACGACATTTTCTTTTCCATTTACTTTATTCCTGCAAAAAATGGTCGTTTTCAAAGAACGTCTTCATTTTTGTCACCAGTCCCATCGCCAAAGCACCGGATTATTTTTATGGTTTTGGCACACACACTGCCATTTTTGAATTGTGCCAACTGCTGTTTTTCTCTCTCTCCACGTATTCTACGTGCCCCACTTGGGCGCTTACAAGTTTTTTCATAATGTATGGTCAGGAACCATAAGGAGGTCTCCAATTGCCGATTGCACCGTCACTTACAATAGTGGTGACGACTATTCACCATTCTATAAGATAACAAGTGTGTAAAATATCTTCTTTTTTGTTTTGTGCCTCCTAAGAAATAAAAAAGGGAAATGACTCTCGCTTCTCCTGGAAGTTGAAATATGGCTATTATATCATCAGTAAGTAAAAGGGAAACCCATTACGGGAATAGGATTTGATGCAATGTGAATAGAAAGCACATCTCAAACTGTTTATGAGTTTTCGAAACCATTCCACACGCACACACACAAGCACAAAAGACAAATGCATTTTCATTCTTAAAAATACATTATTCAAACGTAGAAAACAAAATGGTCATAGCACTGTGAGAAAATAAGAGATACTTTTAGATTACTGCAAAAAAAAACCAATTGTCATCCTTTCACACTAGCTCTTGTTCCTGCTCAAGAAAATTTTTCCACTAAAGTGCGGTGTTGGTGGTATACCGAATAATATGAATGTACGCATGAATCATTTTTGTAGCATTGATTTTTAACATCAATTTGTTATTTTCCTTCTAGTGTAAAACCTGAATCCACTTCATTTTTATATCTCTCGTGCATTTCTCGCCTTCTTACTATAACTTCTCATTCTAGTTTGCCTTTTTTTACAACCGTATTGCAAGTATACGGAAAAGATGAAAGAGTGACTTGCGGAGAAACTGAAATGTCTAATATGCATGTCTCTAAAAGGAATGATATATATTTTGCGAAGGTTTATATTAATCACCAGCGAGCAGAGAGAAAATATGAGAGAACGAACAGAACGCAACCACGTGTAAAAGATTTACTATTCTCTTTCCTGTGTCCTGAATCTTTATGAACTGAAAATTATATGATGCATTCAAGCATTACTATATTCATAGAGTAAAATAAGAAAAGAGTGTGTGGAATCGAATGATGGTACTTCGAGGAGAATTTTCATGCTCCTTGCACGCAGCAAAATGGATGATAGAAAATCCGCCCATAACTTTACATGAGCATTAATATTAAATATTTTGGAAGTTTTGGCCTATTCCGGGTGATGATGATTCGATAGAATGTATTCATGTAAATAATCCGTCCAGCCATCCACAAAACGTGATTGAAGTGCTTCGGATTCGGGTAGACGCTATCCAATTATAATAGTAAGTGTCCATTGTCGGACTAACATTGTATGAGAACCGTCGATCAGGTCGAGTTAACTTACGCAGGAAAATTCATAGAATTCTATTTTTGGTATCCCTGGATATTGGCACAAGGGAAAAAATCTAAATAAAAAATGGAACATACTGAATTCGAGTGGGTTGACACTTAACAGACATGGAATTAATTTCAAAATTAGCATTTATTGAAAAAATCAAGAAGGCTAACAACTATACAAATAGCTCGCAAGAGTGTAATTATATCAACTAAAAAACCTTCCTGAAGATGACTTACAGTTGAAGTCGACACATGCACATTATAAAAAAATTATAGTAAATTAAACCATGTTCTCCAAAATAGTATAAAAATATTTATCCCCATGTGAATTCAAATTTTGAATTCTAAATTGAAAATCACTAAATCGAAATAAGTATGTGATCAAAATGTTTTTTTTCTCGTGTTCATTCCATATTCAATTTTGGATGTGCAGATTGTGGTAAAATAAGTAGACTAATTGTGCATCTTTAGGAGAAATACCCGTTTGGTGGCCATGAATGAACAAAAAATCGGTGATAGAAGGGGATGTGCTGTTTTCTCGTGCATATTTTAGTCCTTTAGTAAAAACCATCTTTTTCACCTTATCACTATCTCAAAACTTAATTGTGTCCATTCATATTCAGATAGCTGACGAACAAGTCTAGTACCTAAAGATAGTTTGCTTGTTTTACTATGTGAATACCTTCTAAAACTTTCGTATATTTATTTACTTTCGTTCTTTTGAAAATACAATTTTATTTAATAAGCCGTATTTCCGAAAAGATTTAGCAATGTTTGTTATTCCTCGAATATCTGGTAACTTTCTTGTAATTAATTCTTGTTGTGGAGACGTAGAAGCAGTGTAAAGAAAAAGCAAGAAAACAAGAAGAAAGCTCCTTTATGTCGTAAGTATTGGTTGTAAGAGGCCAAGATGACGGGAACCACGATAATGTAGTTTCAGTGAACTAGAACAAATGAGCTTAGAGGCATAAAAAAAACTTTTTAATATTAGGTATGGAAGTATATTGCTGGTTTCGCATTAAATGCATACACACCACCAACCATAAACTAATATCGTGTTGACATATAGTCTCGGATATGCTTCCCAAACTATATCTGTACACAACGCAAACAGTTTCAAAAAATATCCATGTATATTTAAGACCCAAATTTTTGGCGAGACTTAAAGCTTGTATTGGATTTCAGTAAAAGTTTAATTTATCGTTAAAAATCATTGCCTTTATGTTAAAGATGGAGTAAGAAATTTTTTATTCATTATAGAAAAACCTTCACCTCGCTTAGAAACATAAATTCATTCAGTTACCATTCTACCATAATTAATATTTTTATTATAAAAGCCATATTTGAATTGAATGCATAATGTGTATCACTGTTACACAAGGAAAGGATGTACTCATGTAAAGGATTTTCTGGAAAATCCAGCCGTCTCACAGGGTATTTGCTTCAAACAAACGATAATGCCACCAGTATATTAACCATCTTTCTTGTTGGGATCACTGAACAGTTTTTATTGAAGGTTTGCGAGAAAAGTATCGTAAGAGACATAAACATAGTTGAAACTATAGTTTCGTTATATATAATAATAAGTCTTTTTAATTCCATTTTTTAATATTGCATTTTCATGGTCATGGCGATGATGAGGGTTTTTTTCTTCAATAAAACATTTATGTCTGTGGTATATGAAAAGTGTACTTAAGTGGTAGAACAAATCTTGTGGTACTGGAGAGAAGAGTTGCATGTTGACGTAATTTTCCTGTATTTTAGTTAGTTAATTCAAGAGGTCGAAATGTTCTGATTAGACTGGTAAGATAAGATCTTTATGAACTCAAGTAGGCTTTACGGTATTTGGTTAGATTTACCGTGTTACAATCCAGAGTTTTTTGGAGAGAATTTTAATGTTAATTCAGCTTCAACCCTATCCAATGATTGAAGATTTGACTAAAATATTAGACGTAACCATGAAACATTCAAGGTGTTTCCATTCAATTTAGGATTACTTTAGAGTCAAGGATTGCTGATCAATGATCAAACATTTAAATGAATTTTCTTCATAATACTACCACTAAAAATATATAAATTACATTGCAAAGTAAACAACGAGATTGTTAAATAAAATTGGTTTATTTTTGAACAAAGAGTCGTATAGGGTTTCAAGTGACAAGTTTCCAAAATATTTTGATAAACGTTGAAGAAATATTTTCTTATAATATTTATTTGTTTACTAGATTTTATAGTGAAAATTACTTTCTTTCTCCTCTCTCGGCAAATTGCTACCTTGTACATCAATCACTTTATTAGGTATCAGTAGTGTTCATGCTTTAAATTATGACAACAGCACAGCGTATCTAGTCTTTATTTAAAATTAAACATCATTGGAAAACAAAATTTGCGAATTTTGTTGACATGACTCACTCCTCTAGGCTGTTTTCATATTTATCCATTCCAGTATTTGCAGAGCAGGCTCGCTCTTCCTTACAAGCAAAGAAATAAGGCAGGTTGCCTCACTTGTCTCGCTAGTTTCTTATTTTTTATTACGAAGGCCATAACAGCACAGTCATAAAATATTTCATATTTGTTCAAGGAACATAAACATCAGTGTGGTTATTATGGAGGTTTATTTTCCAGTATTAACGTGCCAGCAACTGGTAAAGTTCTAAAATATAATTTACAGTTGTGTGCAAACGAAAGGAAGTAGTCAAGGTTTGTCAAGACATTCTCTAATGCTTATTACATTTTGAAATCAATCGCCCCTCAGCGCACATGTGTAATAACCTCTTATTACAGGCCATGTGCATGTTTTTTTTGGGGTTATTGGTATACTATGGAAATATTGAGTATCATCTCTTTGCGATCTCACTCATTCCTATTTATTTTTATGTATCGTAGTACACATGGTCGTATTTTTGAATTAAATTGGACGCTGTCAATAGCGTTAACATCCGCCCTTGTATGCTCACTAAACACAACTGATAATACAAGTTGACACGGCAGAGACGACAAAACAAAGCGTCATAAAAAATGGTAATGGGGCAGGAACCTTGACATTTCTTCCATAACATTATCATCACGTAACATGGAAAAACGGAAATGGAAAGCGTTCTTTCTCCACTTCTCATTCTCAGCTTTCATCATTTCACATTTCTCTACATTTGAGTTGACTTGTTAAAATAGAAAAGTTGGCATTCGCATCTGTTGGCTGCTGTTGCTCTTGCTGTTGCGTAATGTGGTGTTTAGTATAACAAACAATTTTCTCTTCAATGGACAATCATGATGACGATGATGATCATGATATGAGATCTAAAATTATGTCAAAAAGAAACCAGACGAACTAAAAACCAAGTCTTGCAAGGGAAAGTAGCATGCAGTGGCAATGGCAACAGCACTGTCCGGTTACAGTTCTTATTAAGCTACACTGGCTGTAACCTAGAGCACGTCTTCTTGACGTGCCATTCTAAAGAACGAATGCAAGCAAAAGATTCCAGGGTCAAGTTCATTATGTCTTAAAAGACGTACATGAGAAATAGGGACGGACAGAGGCATTAACATGTTTTCTAGCATTAAATATTACTGCAAAATATTCACTTGGCTGCTCAAAACAAGGAAGGAAGGAAAATTTTAGTTGTAAAATTACTTGTACGATGAATAGCAATAGCAACTTATTTAAGTCTATTTTCAAGAGAAATTCTCAAATATTTTACATTGCTGATATTATTGGATGCTGATGCCAAATTGTGATCTTTATCGTCATTATTTAACATCCCTTTTTCTAAAATTTCTTCAGGGCTTAGCACAAGAGTTTTACGAGGCACAAAAGCCTCAGTTTTGTGTGTATGTATGATATGTGTAAGTATGATGCCATGAGAACATGCATAAATATAAAAGAAAAGGTAACTCAAACTATTGAAATGCTGTAGAGATTTTTTAAGTTGACAATGCATAAATACCAATCACTTTTTATATACTAAAATCGCCATCACTATAAATGATCAGAGACACTGAATTTATTTGTCTGAGTGAAGAAGAAGAGATTCAGGGTAAAAGACCATAGTCGGTCAACAATTTCAGACATAATTGCTTCTTGCAAATTTATAATATTGTTGTGTATTTTGTCAATGAAATTTTGATCGACTGACAATGGAAAGTAAAAAAAAATCCTATTCACTTGGCCAACTACCATACTTACCCTCAGCTACTACCACCACTTCAACTTCAAAGCGACTAATACTTCTGTAACGTGCAATAACAAAACTACAATCCTCCTAGACATTTCCATCATTCATTCACGCAGTTTACCAGCCTGGGTGTCAATCAGTACAACACTCACGTTAGACTGGCAGTTTGGTCATAGCTACTTGCATTACATATAAAAATCGCTTGTCATATGAATCTCTCTCCATTAATTTAAACTTTATAGCCTCACAACAAGCTACTTTTATTCCTTATTAGTACACTAAAATAATAACAATCCTACATATATAATACATATACAGTATACTCAACATTCAACAAGCATCTTGTTCATAGATAAGCTGAGTTTTTACACCGAAATCGGCAATTATGAATATTTTTTGACGAACATATCAGCAGAAACAAGTACACGAGTACATTCATAAAAAAATATTTTCATATCCTATTCTCATTATGATTGTATGTCACCATTAATAAAGTATATGACTCACTGTAAAAACGAACACTATAAGCTATGCAAAGAGTAAAATGGTAGTACTACAGCTACTATGCTATGTGGGTGCAACGATCTTCTCACAAAAATTTTGACGCGGATAAAAAAATGCATAAAATATACATACAACACACAGGCATTTAGAAGGTTTAAATGAGTGAATGGCAAGGATGTCAATTGTCAGAATGAATAGAAAAGAGACGTGAGCTTGTCATTATCATGATCTAAGTAACTATTAACTTGTGCTCCGTCATCAGTCGCATTACTTCCAAACAATGGTTGCTCTGATGATGATTATATCTTCTTTCTTCATTCCCCTTTAGTTCCGATTTCAACTTTTTTGACAATGTGATATATGTGTGTCACAAAATAACAATCACAAAAATTTATGTACATATAATTTGCCAATACAGTACGATAAGATGGCCATCACAACCTTCTGTTCTGTATAAATAGACAACAGTGTGGAAGAATGATGATGCTGATGAAGAGGGGAATGGAAACAAAAAAAAATCCTTGTTTGCCACCGCCGCCGCCGCCATTCGATTCATTCAAGTTTTTTATATCAAATAGTTAGTTATAAGCGGAAGGACAATGAACACACTCTACTATGAATGTGGTTGCCATAGGACAGGGTTAAAACTTAATAAGAAAAGTCAAAGCAGGCCTATTGGCTACTCTTCTGCCATTTTCACTTTGAATCATTTAAATCTAACTATGCCTTGTGTACACACATTTTGATGTAGTCAGTCAACCGCATGTATCTAAGCAAATTTGCAAACATCACTTTCTTCTTCCCTAGCGCATCACTTCTTTGCTTGGTATAAAAATGACCGCATACTCGTGTCGAATGGCAAATACATTATTCTTCTTGTAACCAAATCATCCATTCTCATTTTCTTCTATTGGTACTAAATTAGTGTTAATGTGAAATATTTATTCAACGAACCATACAAAGAAAATTCGGAGACACACTCTGACTCTGGCAGTGCGTCTGCGACTGTTTGAAGTGTCTGTGTGTGTGCAGTACTGCAATTTGCCATTTGCATGTTAACTGCAAAATGAGAAAATGAACCTTTATGTCAAACGGTGACACACAATTTGCCATTGTTTGCCGCTAAATGACAATATAAATGAGTTGTGAGTGTAACGAACCGTACACATATTTATTCAACATAATGGTATAACAGGTTACTACATGCGAAATAGAGTGTACCCTTGCACCCGACAACGGATTTCTTTTACCTTCACTTTTACTGTTTTAATGATTAAAAAACCTAGCCATACAGCGAATCTCGACCCCGTAGCGTATGTATTCTATACTTGTTTGAGTTAGCATGCCCAAAGAATGCCACAGAGACTGGTAGTTCCAAATGTTCAACCGTATAATAAATCGCTTTCTCCTTGTATGTAAACACACGTCCTTACACGAGACAAAGTAGACGTATAATTCAGTTAATTGATTTTCTCTATTTTGTAGTCAATGTGGTTGGCTTAATTATCTGTGAGTAGTGTGATCCTATTTAGTAATTAGTATATTAAAACTAGCCAACCTTAGCTTATTAGTTTAACTTAACCACAATGGCCGTGAGCAAAGGCGCTTAGTTTATTGTTCGCACTTGTCACATGGCACAGGTTTGGGGGTATTCATTACAAAATTGATTTATTGATTGATGAACACATATGTAGGGTGTCTTTTATCGTTCATCTATTAGTGCGACGACCCCTAAATTTGATTTTAGCTTGGGGGTTTCGAGTTCGTTCGTACTTTAAAAACACGTCTTGTTTTGTTATTATTAGTTCATTTGTATCAAGTAAATATTGTCACTTGTTGAATGACTCGCGTGTATCCATTATCCATCCAGCGAGTTCAATGAAACCATGTAATAAAAAAGACTAGCATTAAGTGATTTTTTTTTAAGTTTGAGATATTTATTTTTGATATAGTTTATAAACTGATTGGTAAGATCACAATAAGGTTTTGCAACAAAGTACAAAAGACGATTAAATTGATTGAAAATACATTGAACACTATTTCTCACGAGTATCCACTAAAGCGCAATGAATTATTTTTAGGTTCTGATCGAGATTTTGTTTGTCACTGAAACACTGTGTGTAACAGTTTTGGAGAAGGGAATGTCTCGTGTTGAATAATGATGAAAGCACGCCTTCCGATCTGATAACCATTATAAAACGGAGAATGGAGAAAGTGTAAATCCAGCAGAGAACTTATCCCTATTTGAAATTTCAAATTAGTCTATACTTGTGTAAAGAACGTATTCCCAAACCGGCTAGTTACTTGCTGGATTTCTCTCAGAGAGACTATCATAATGACCATATTGACCATGGTAATATAACCTACAATATATAAAAGAGCGCACCAAGATGAAATATGATATTACAGCTATGGTAGAGTTGGCTTAAGGATTTATAAGTGAAACAAAGACTTTTCTTGGGCAGACACACATGTCATATGTCGTTTCGATTATATGGCGTAATATATCGAAATGATGTTGTGTGACAATGAACGAAATGAAAAGAAATGTCAGTGGTGGAGCGATGATGGAAACAGCCGCTACAACAGTGGGGGATGAGGATGACGAGACTAAAATTGTACACATGTATAGAATGCCAGGAGGACAGTGAAGCTTTTCTCATATATTTCCCAGGAATCAAAAATTCAACGCACGTCGCCCTGCAAAATAGGGAAAATTGAGCTAACAAGCACGTACGTTTTACCCCAAAAATCCCTGTCTACTTGACAAAAGGGTATAACATTCTTTGGAAAACAGTGAAGAAAAAAGCTATGTATTGCATGGCAGGGAGCCTACTTCTATCTACACAAAGGGCACCCAACCAGTCAATTCAAAAGGATGGAAGAAAAGCTTCTTTCTGGCGTCTATGCAACGACAATAACTCCACCGTCATAATATTATGAACATTCAACGAAACTACTACTACAAAATCATAACGAACAGGTTTAGGTTAGATCAACGGAAAACAGGCAAGTGAAACACTACATACTATACAGTTTCTCACGAAAGCTACAGAAAGAATCCAGAAATCGTGTTTCAGACTTGCCATTAGTCTTCATATAACAACCATCCTTTATAACACATTCAAGGGAATTCTTAATTTTAATACGATGAACTAAAATGGAAAAATTCCACTAGAAGTTGAACGAGTACTGGTACCGCTACCACTATAACCACGTGAGAGGAGATTTTAAAAAGATGAGTTCAGTCAGTCAGTAAGTTTGGTGGTGGGCATTTAATCACAGGTTTACCAAGAAAACTTTCAATAGCCTCTCATCATCAGTCATGCGAACAGTGCTTCCAATGAAAGTTTTTTTTTTTGTTATTTTGGGTGCGCCAGTCGTCATGATGATGAGTAGCCAAAGGGACCAATCTACATTTGAAGCCAACCAAGTTTCAAAAGTATTACGTATTCAGGATTCTGAGTACCTTTGTAATATTTATTAGAATAGTAAACTAAAGTACAGCGTCATCACTGATACAGATTGTGCATGTGGCTTCTCTGGTTTGTTTAAATGAAAGGACATGACATAACACAGCAATTAATTCGAGAGTCTTTAAGTGACCAGATGATACCTACAAAGCTGTTTCGTAGGTGTATGAATATGTATTTATATCATAGGTTTGCCTGATAAGTAGATTTTTTTTTTTCATTTTGTAGAAACTTCAAATGTGAAATGTTGGTTACTTTCTCATCCTGTATGCTTAGTTATATTTATAATACTTGGTGGGTGAGTATAACCAACCACATGAAACCGTTGACCGTAGGCAATTTTTAAACAAACGGAACTGAGCAAAGTTTTAAATTAAAGAGATGGATATTCCTGGTAAATTCTCTTTGTTGTTTTGGAAGTGCACTATTCCATGAAATCGACTACTATTAAATAGCAAACCAGTCTATTAAATAAATTACCGGATCTCTTCCCAATATCCTTTTATGTTTGTTGTAGCGTTTTGGAGTCTACACGCGCAATGTATGCATATACACACCGAAAACACAAAAAGATCAAACACAATCTATACAAATCGACTCAAAAAGATAAAGATCCCCATCATCTCTTGTAATTTGTATGTTTATCATTTTTGTTCAATCGTTGACGTCTCTTTATTGCTTTGATGCTACCTAAAAAAGTGCTTACTTAAATGAAGAGGTACTGTGGCCTTTTTTAACTAGCGAGTGGGTGGTGTTCCATTGAAGGTTTTACTATTTAAGCCCTAAAAATGTCTCCTTGGAATGCTAATCAGTACTTGGCATATTATTTTCTTATTGGAGCTTACAGTTCAAATACGTATTTATTCAACAAATATACACAGCGCTACGCAACTGTTCAAAATTTCAACCTTGTACTTTTTCATGCACAGTCCTGACCATTTTTTGGACAATGACTTTTGCCAATTACATAAAGCTGCATGTTCCATAAACTCAACTGTAAGTTCTGCTCCGGATTCCCCGTTAGTACAGATGAACGAAAGCACATCATCAATGGAGATCTGGCTAGTATTCCAAAGAGCATTTGCACAAAAATGCACATGAAGAGTGATTATGACCGTGTACACCGTTTGAAAAGTTACGCCGTGAGACTACATAAGAGGCAAAAGTACTTTCCAAAAAAATAAAGTCATGGATACTTTTTGCTACAGCTTTGTAGTTCGGTCGGTGCAAGAGAAATATGATGTTATAAGTTCTGTCAACCGTACAGTTCATGTAACCATATAATTTTACTGGTTGTTCGGCTGCTGTGATGTGATGCCATTTTCTCTCTCGCGAACTTCACTCACTTCACCATTCTTTCTTTCCGGGATAGCCATTCTCAGTTTAAAATTCTACAGAGCTCTTACACTCTCTTTTACTGAAAGACTGACTGGATACTCGGATATGTGCTATATAACCACATCACCACGTGTCTTACCTTTTATTGCGAACTTTAGAGGGTAAAAATATAAAAATACTTTTCTCAAATTATTGTCATTGTATATGTGTATTGACATGTACGAACTTCCAAGTATTGTGAAAAGGGACACACTTCTTTTTTGCTAAGAAGGCTAAGTGTTTTGTTGCAGTTTTTTTAGAAAGCATTCTAAAGAAAATGCAAAGAAGCTTAGCATTTTACTCTGCTTTCTACTAAAATACATTTATCAACACTTGTCATCTTACCGTTTTTCCTTCTCTTTAGAAAGAAACATCTTTGATGTTTCCCAATAATGTCATTTGATGTAATGCATCTAGTGTGTGAAATCAATACAGATTCACTTCATAAATCATTGATTCACTTACACGAAATACACAAACACACTAGAGTCAATAATATAATTGTACAAAGTAACAGTAGAGAAATAAAGGAAAGGATTTTTTTTATAGATTCCTTACTAGTGAATACATTTTAGCCATAAAAGAGTTTTAATCAAAGTGTACAAGCCATGTATCATTTGAAAAAAAAGAGATAAAAGCGAAAGTAAAAGAACAGGTCAGCATATGGATAGTACAAAAACTGTGCCAAAAATGGTAAACATTTTTCTCTCTCTAAAAACTTTAAACAGTTTCATCACGTCACGTAAGTTTATCTTGAATTTGTGAAATGTATCTAGGGCAAACGCTTGTGTGACTGAAAACATAATAAAGCATATAAACAAAAAAAATCCAACTGAAAAGGCGCTCAGTTTCCCTTCTATATGCAAATCGTACGTATTTTAGTCACTACTTGTGTCAGATCAGGGCAAAATTAAAGTACCCCTTTTTATGCATTTGGGTGTTAACTGTTCTGGAAGAATTGAAACCCAAGAAAGATAAGAACAAGATGAGCCCATATAAGGTGTCAATGAACCTTTACAACGTGCTTTTTATGTAAAGTTGAACTAAGCCATAAACACTTTTGTTGTACATCTTAGGATCGTGTGTACACTTGGTTGAATTTGTTATCGTTTTTCTTTTGAATTCCGGAAAGCAGTGACAGCAGCACACGCGTTTTCAATATTTATTTTCTCAAAAGGAAAAAAAGTATGCTTCGAAGGAGTCACTTTGAATTTTTTGGAAAACTAATACAAAATAAACGTAATATAATTCTCAAAGGGTACATGCAGAATGATTTGTTGTGATTTAAATTTAAAACTTTGGATAATTTACTTTAAAATCAGTAGAAATGTCATGGATGTAAACCGTTGAAAAATAAACTAGTTTTTGCAATCATGAATTCTTCAAAGTCAGGATTAGGTCGAACACAAAAAGTTTCTAAGACTGAATAAGTGTTGATGATTTGCTAACTTTTATTTCTCCGAAAAACTCTTACTTGATGCCTCCCACGCAACCTCAAGCAGAGTTTTTCCTAGGATGAGATATGTAATTCCAAGCAGCAACAGAATGGTTTATACAGAAAGAGGGATTATGAATATATTTTTACCGCAGTTCAATTACATAATATTATTTCATAAGAAACTGGAAATGATAAGAAATTGGATAAAAAACCGAAGTTAAAAAAATTCTGAAATTCTATTTCCAGCGTATCATAAAATAATTATAATGTTTTCTTGTAAAAGTGGAACAAGCCAAAAATGAAACCGTATGATATATGACAGAGCAACAAAGTTATTGAACATGACAAAAATTCCATTTTCTAGTTCATGTCACTTTAACTCGTTCAGTAAGTAAACCAAGTTGGAATCATGATGACGATGCAAGAAATAACAGGTAGCATTAAAGCCCGCCGTTGGAGGTAAGTAGGTTAGCGGCAATGTACCAGGGTTTTTCATTTCTTTTATTACAGTTATCCAGCGGGTAAATGCACATTTCTACCTACTGTATCATTCAAGTAGAACTTTTATGTAAATATTTATTTCCAGTTCTCGTACCAAATTACATTGTATAATTCATTTAAAACTTGCTTACCACAACGAACATTTTGCAGCAGCATAAAAAAGTGAAGAATCGAAGTAGCGTTTTTTTAAACCGAAGTAAAAAGTGCATTGCCAAAATATTTCATTTTTATTTTATACACATCAAAATTCAAATTAATCGTTGTCTGATAAACACAACTGCAATTGCAACTTCTACGATTAGTCATATTTTTACGACGGGTTACAAAGTTATTTTGTAAATGATCCCTTGGTACGGTCAGACAGACATACACACATTTCTTAGTAAAAAAAACTTTCTTCTCTTAATAAATCCTTCTGATATGAAAGGCTTAGCTCAAGTTTTCACTTGCTTATTTCAAGGAATATACTTACCACCTAATATCTCGATTACTTATATACCAGGAAAAAAGAGTTCTCAAGAACTTTTTATTTGTATAAAATATATGCAATGTATAAAATAAACAGATAACATTGGTGTTATCAAGGAAGCATGGAAGTTGAGTGTAAAAATGTAATAACCTTAGGTGAGAGCTTATAAAAATAAGGATATTCAGTGCCGTTCATTTTAAAAATTGAGGCTCTACGGAAATATGGATGCTTTGCATGCATGTGTACTTTTCCTCCATGATATTATGTGGTCGTTAGTTCGTTATAGTTTTAAGTGTGCTTAAAAGCATATTTAAAGGTATTTACTATGCACATGTGTGAATGTAAGATACTTCTAGAATAGCCTCAAATCAGATCGGACCATTTCATGAAGGAAGTGTTAAAGCAGCAATTGAACGGACGCAGAAAAGGTAGCAAAAGTAGAATGATGAAATTTGTTACTTCATGACAAATTTTTGTAAGGAGTTTCTGAATGCAATTCATTCGGACAAGTGTTCTTTAAAGATGAAATCCAATGATACGTTACTAGAGGATATTGAGCTCATCAGCTACCTGCAAAACGGGGAAAAAGAGAAAAAATACTTGCTGTTTTCTACTTGTGCTTACTACAAGTAGTCATATACTGAGAAATGAAAGTTAACACAACACCTAAGCCGCGCCGCGTCGGTTTCTTGTAGAAAGTAAGAGAAAAGAATACGTCATGTAGGCATATTATATCAATCTATTCAGCCAACTACGACAGTACAAAAGCATCCATTGAATCACTCCTGCTATGTATGTACCAATTATATAGAAGTTTTTCAAAAGAAAAAAAAATGTAACAACTATATCATGTTGCAGTGTTCTATGAGTAGCTTGCAGCTAAAAAAAGGTAATTCCATTTTAAAAGCGGAATGTAAGATAAAAGGAATCCATGAGGTTGTCTTTTGTAATAAGCCATGCGAAAACATCATGCTTTCTCCAGTCGGGCTTCTCCTTTTTATAAGGTTTTCTGTATGATATACGTAATATATAAAATGTTATGATCGGCTTTAGAGAATAACATGAATGGAGGTGGAGGGATTTTGTCCTTACTCCGTAAAGCAATACCAATTTTTCCCACAGGTGGAATTTATGAAGCTTAAAACAGGAATGATGAATGAATAGCATACCATTATTATATTGTTATATTAGATAGCATCCATACAGATAATGAAAGTTTGGTGTATTTATTTCAAGCTGATTAGTATATTGTGTTTCTCCTGTCGCATTTTGAAATTGTATCTCGCACTAGTTGTCATGTATGTAAGTGCATTAACACTTCTAAATGACTTCTAGAATTTTTGTCATACTCAAAAGCATATAGCTTGCAATTATTTCTCACTGGACCTTATTCAAGGCAATGTTAAATTTTATCAGGTTTCCACACGAATACGTTCATTTTACATTGTGCAGCATGTGGAGCTTTTACCATTGTCATATATCATTTGTCATTATTCGTTTTTTTGTTTAAAATTATGACTCGTAGTGGGATCGAACGTCCTTTCCCATTTGCGCGAAGCTGCGACGATTTTTTTTCTTTGATATTATCTTTCATGAGTACAAATGTCAGAAGGTATTTCAATATTTATTTTTTGCTTTTTGTATCAATGAATTTACCCAAGCAAGGACTCTTATCTGTTAGGTAACAAAAAAACTCAAAAGGTATTGAAGGGGTGGAATCCTTGTGGGGTAGTCTGGTATGATCAAGTTCTGTAGGTTGTGACAAAATGATGCTCAAATTAATTACGAGAAAAACGAATTGATCAAATGGGTAATGCTAAATGTGCTTGTATGAAAGTATCATAAAAAGAAGAAATGCTACAACTCCTGCTTCTCAAAGGAGATTGTAAATAAAATGAATGTAAACTGCAAGCTTGAGATTTTACAGTTTAAGTAAAGTCAATGAATATTGGCAGTTTTTTATTCTTGACTGGAAGGAAAGAAATTGAGAACCTGCTAGGTCTCTGTCAGATTGAGAAGTAGTTGTTATATTACAGAATCATAAGGTTAAATATACACAAAAATTACAAAATGAATGCAAGCTTGGATTAACGAACTTTTCCAGCTTGCCTTTGGAATAAAAATAGAATTCAGGTACTTAACATTGTTAAAAAGCTTACGCTTAGAAATTTGTACACTTAGAAGTGACCCTTAGATTACAATGGTTGGTATTAATAATGTATTTAAAAACATAAAGAATTCCACTTTACGTCAATATCTTAAAACAAACGAATGAAATATTAAAAGAAACTTAGGTACATTACTGTCAACTGCACTGCAAGCATGCATTTATGGTTTTAAGTGACATTGCTGGTCAATAGCTCATTAGCATATAAGACTAGGAAGCAAACGTACACGTTAACAGGTATAAAAAAACTTGCCACACTATGTGTTAGGCTTGATGGCCAAAGCTGCAACTGGGCGTAAATACTTATTTTTAACTAATTAACATATATTTACGTAATATAAAGAATAATTACTCGGTCGTCTAGAAGTTATGAGAAAAACAAGAATCGCACATTCGAGTCCAAAAGTCTACTTTACATAATTAACTAAACTGTAACTGCTATTTATATTCAAAAGGTGTCTAGTACCATCAAAAATATTATTTCCAGCAATATGAACAAAAAATAGTGGAAAATTTTATACTTGCAAAATTAGGACAATGAACAAAGGTTTGCCCTTTAACAGGTATTGTGTAAATAGATGGACAGACAGAATAATTTGCTTAGTTAAGTAACAAGTTAACAGGTAAATGAACTCTATGTTATGGACGCACGTACGAGATGCATTTTCGTTACGAATTTCCGACCAACAAAACAACGGTTGAATCGGAAGTTTCCTCAAAAAAATAAAGGTCTTCTTTTCTTTATTCAACGTCAATAGTGTAGACTTTGTATCACCAACGTTTTCTTTAATAAGCATTCTAGATGTTCAAAACTATGGAAATAAGTAAAATTATTCATACCGAAATTTATTTTGTCATTCGTTGCAGGTAGTGATTTGTAGGTGGTAGCCGTCATCAGATCTACAGATACAGTGTTTAAGTTCAACAACTATCTTCTGGAACTACACCTACACATTGTAATATTCATACGTCATCTAACTTATGGTTGTTCATAATTTTGAGAAACATTTTACACTTACTAGCGACACGAGAAATATAAACGATGCTCCTTATGCATGCATGAATTTTTCATGAATTTCTGATCTAATCAAAAAAGCAATTTGCATCCCTTCTATTTTTAGCACGTGGCTAAAAAAGTTGTAAAGCAGTGATTCAACCAACATACGAAAATCGTGTACCTTTGCACATATGTATGAACTGAAGACAAAAAGAAACAACAGGAAACGCTACATTATTGTTATCAAGTCATAGATTGGAAAAGAACTTTTTAACAAAGTTAAAAAAATCAGAAGAGTTGTCCCGTTGAAATATAGTTTGCGTAAGATTCCGGCAGAGTCTATATTGGTATTGTTCCAGTAAGCCGGTGGTCAAAAGAAAACAAGTAATGGTTGATTGAACCTTTGCATTTGGTAACATCCACTAATCAAAAAAATTATAAAAGCGCACTATGTGGGACCAATCTCTCAAAAGCGGTAGAATCTAAACACATAAAGCAAGCTACAAGTAAAACTATAAAAGCACAAACCGCTGCAAAACCACTTAATCATCATCATCACCACTACCACATAGCCCAACCCAACCGTGAAAGCATCCGTTCCGTGCTATTCTTGGTAGTAAATTTACAGATGACTTACCTGCCAAAATATTTTTTAAAGCGGCTACCAAGTATTCTTACTTCTACTTCAGAGAAAGCAAAAGCATCTTATTATCATTCTTGCCATGTCTGAGAAAAGAAGATGAAAATCTCTAGAAGTGCACAGAACAGGGTTATATAATTTAAGCACTCCTTGTAAGCACTGGACAAGGTCACAGAATCAGCAAACGTAAACCTTGTTTTATAAAACCGTTCAAAAAGCTTTCAACCTGATTTAGCCAAGCTTCGTCAGCCACAGCTCATCATATGCTAAAAAAATTAGCTACGGAAGATTCTGAATTTCTGCTGATCCTCAATTTTACGTGTGTCATGAAGTTACGTACAACAGTGCTACTTGCAAAATGCACCACGAAATTTTTCCTTGAACCTGCTGAGCTATTACGTAAATGCATACTTGTGGATCGTTTCTCTGAGGTCATATTAATATTACTGTTTTAGTATAGTATATCTCTGAGTATGATGAAGTTTTTTTTTGCTGGAGCCATGGTATATTGCTAGCTTGTCTGCTGCTTTAATGCAAAAATGGTTGCATGCATCCAAGTTAAAGACAACCGATTCCATTTCCTCCACTCTTTTCCGTAAAGCATTTTCAGTTCACAATTTAGCTTATCCTGCTTCTAGCAAAATTTCTGAATATGCATGTTAATAAAATTAGTGCATAATGCAATTCTTGCTCTGTTTCAAGAATAACCCTTGTTCTTTACTACATGAAAAGAAATATTGTTGCAAGGAGAAAATGTAAAACCAATTTGGTTGTACTATTTGCACTGGACTGTTGTCTAATGCTATTCTCATAACATCAAACTTCAAGCATCGTTAAATTTTATAGCAGGCTACTTTGTACTCGAAGTTGCGACAAGTACATAAGAAATTAGTGAAAGTATTTATGCATTTGACTGATTTCTTGCTTGTTGACTATTTGACCCGTTTCATTGAGCACATGCTACAATGAGCTAACGAAGGTAACATATAAATTTTGGTTACGTTACTGCATTTGCTGAAACTTACTAAAAAGGTACATTAAGAAGAACAAGCGCTAATTCACGCAGAGTGGCTGGTAACAAACTGCTTTGTACATTTCGAACTAAGTCACATTCACACTTAATCTAACGGACTAAACAAGGGAAGTTTTCAGTTTTAAACGTAAAACATTCTCATTAGTCATTTCAATTAGCATAACTTGTGACTAGGGTATGGAGTCGACATTGCAAATTTGGCTGTGGGGAATTTTATACTTTTGAATTTCATTTCCTAAATTACTTTCTGAAAAGTTATTGATGACATGGAATGATACTGTTGGAGGCTTAGCTGCACCGATAACGCAATATAAGTAATCTGTGCAATCGCGAGGGGACAAGTTTAAGCCATCTAACAATTTATTACAGCCATAATCCCTGAAACCCAAATTAGAATGTTGAAGCAAACTGTTTTTCCTTGTTTCAATCATTGGTTTACTTCCTATAAGACTAGAAAGACAAAAAGGCAACTTGAATTTCCTCTGAATAATAGTATGCGACATTCTGGAAAATTAGTCTAGTCTGCAAACTCACTTATAATATTCCTTTTTTGTGTCAGAAGTACTAGTTGATCCTGCCTATTTAAGTACAATTAATGATGTCAGGTTGTTAATATTTAATGACATCTACTACTACTCAGGTTTATAGTATCAGCCAAACCGAATAAAAAAACAGTTCCTGGTACACAGTAACTTTTATCGCAAGTGTTTTTGAAGGTATTTTAGTTAGGAAAAGGAGCGAGTCTACATAAAATATTTTTCAGTTTGCTTTACCATAACTGTCTGAATTTCTAAAAGAAAGCATCAATACCCCTATATATTTGAGAATGTTTTTCAGTCCGTGTGTGCATGCATAAGTCCAAAGTCCAACGAAAACAAAGCAGCTGAGGTGAACTCGAGAACTTTTTTGTTTTGCTATTATGAGTACTTTCGTTTCGTCGCAAGCACGCCCAGTTACGTAA
>JAQIWN010000329.1:0-37079 GCA_034699025.1 Entomobrya cf. arborea Gr-Col-00668
ATATTCCACACTATTTATTTTGGTTTCTTGTCAACTTTGTGTGCTCCCTCCCAAGAGTGCTGCTCGTCTTTCTTTCATCTCTGTGGACAAAAAAATGGGCACATTATTATTAGAATTTTCTTTTCTTCTTCCATGAACCTTTGAAGAATGAATGCTAAACAAGTTGGATAAGCTACAACATTCTCTCTCATTCTGGGCAAAATAATTGGATTATGTGGATAAAAGCATAGAACATGGAAATATTATAGTAGTTCCTTTTTTAAAGAAAATCCCTCATTTTTTTCGCAGGAGAGCCTGTCAGTGTGATTGAAAGGAAACTGGATGCTTGCACTGTGAGCGTTTATCCACCCTTAAACCCAGATCATGAAAGCCTCACTGTTCCAGAGAACATGTTAAGTCAGCTTGGCATTGTTGAGAAGATCACTAATGACGGCGTTCTACTGACTGGAGCTGATATGATCTACAACTATGAGCAGGTAAGTGGATATGTGTAGTTTACATACATGTATCCCTTTCACTTTAACCCTTTCCAAGTTTTTTTCTTAATGCTTCTAGTTTAACGTGAAGATGTCAAAATGCATTTCAGTGAAAATAATGCTAATAATATTTTTTGCGTTGCAGGTTCTCAGACAAATTCAGTACAGCAACAAGAAGCCAGCTTATTACTTGAACCGAGCATTTAAACTCATTTGTTCTGAGCTAAATGGGCGATTCACGTCAAATGAATATGTTCAAACGGTAAGTATTAAATTAATGTGATGCATTTAATGTCAGAAAAAAAATAAATGAGCTGAAAAATTGGAGTAAATGAGAGGAGTTGAAATACAAGCTATAAATCTCTCCTGTAAAAGAGTTAAAGCACCAACCGAGCCACGAGATTCGTTTCGTGTACATAACCCACCACCGACCTAAAACCTTTTGTAAAACCACATTACATTATATGCAAGTCTTGATAAAAAATATACATGTTATACTGACATTTTTTCACTCTTTCAGTTGACTGTTATTCACCCGGATCTCAGCAAGAGCACAGAGGATCCTCTATTTTCAATGTCTGGAGTCCAACAAGAAGCTGAAGAACATGCCCAACTTGATAACATGATTGCCCCAGCACATGCTCAGGTGTCGGAGCATATCGCTGACATGAAACCAGCGCACATGATTAACGATATGTACATTACTCATACATTCATGGATGGTGCAAAGGAAGTGGGCACCAGTCACGCTGTAACTGTCATTATCGTAGTTTGCGTTGGCTTCCTCTTGTTTATGATTGTTTTGGGAGTGATAAGAATTCGAGCGGCCCATCATCGTGCAACAGAACAAGACATGGCGGACGCTGAGATGGCATGGGATGACTCTGCACTCAACATCACAGTCAATCCAATGGAGGTAGGTTCAGAGGTTGTCTGAGATTTATATTTGTGGTAAAGCAATGCAAGTCAATTTAATAAAAAAAAACTAAATGAATAAATCTGTTTCAATAATTCAATAGAACATAGGCGGAAGCTCTGGTGGCCCACAAGCAGGACATGGTGATGAAGGCGATGAAAGTTGGGACGATGATGATGATGCGTCCAGCTACAGAGACGACGAATCTTCATCAGATGGAGATGAGGATGCTGAAGATATCGGAACAGCTCGAGGAGGAGATGCCCATACAGTGTCTTGCACTGGTGCACAGTCCCAACCCACCCCCTCAACCTCAGCTGCTGCAGGAACAAGTGCAGGCACGAAACATGCCAAAGAGCTCGAATGGGACCATTCCTCCATGTGAATTCCCAAACTGTAGATTTTGATCCAAAACCATTTTCCAGAGTTCACAAATCACGTCGAAACCCCCGAAAAAATAAACGGAAATCATTTTGTAAAGAACAAAATATGGATGAAATATACCACACACAGATAAAAAAATATACAGATAAATCTCTTCATTCACAACTACGACAAACTGATCATCGATTACATATGTACGGTAAAAAAAATAGAAAGAAACTATTCACTTACATAAAAAACTACTACAACTTTCGAAATTCATATTATGTATTCCCTTCCTAATCTTAATTTTAAGATGAAAGGTAGTAATACACAAAAAGCCCATCCATATATAATCGTAAAAATTTATAGATCTAGACAAAAAAGGTGTTTTCAGGATTAATATTATATTGGATTTGTCAACTTGTAAAAAAAGTATCATCTGATTATCATCTTTAGAATTACAATATATCTTTACATGGAAGCAGATTGGTTAGTAAGTTTTTAAAACATATTGTATAGTGCACTATAATAAATTTTAAAACTTGGAGTATGATATGTATGTAAAATGTTTAAAAAATGAGGATGTACATGATGGCACAATAATCATTGACGTGTTTAGTTTAAAAAAGGTAAGTTAGCAGACAACAATGGAATTTAAGATCTACTGTACGTACAACAATCAATTCGCGCGAGTGTGTGTGTTTTAAATCAACGTTTATAATCAATCACTTCTTTCTATTTTGCAGCCGTTATGTTTGTCTGGGACTATATCAAAAAAGTTCTGCAAACAAAAAGTAGAGTCAATATTTTAAAATATTTTGATATGATGCAATGATTTTCTACAATGTAGAATTGGAATTTATACAAGTATATTAGTTTTTTTTATGATATAACTCATATGAGAAGCTTGCATACACACGTTGTATGCAGATGGGAAGAAATTTTTTCATTAAAAAAAATATTTTGATTTATCAACTTTTTATTTCATACTCCTTTTTGCTGGGTGTAAAGCCATATCGCTACTTTATACTTGAATAATTCCAAAAAAAATACGTATGAATGGGTGCTGCAGCTCCTCCTATCCTCTATATTCGCCCTTATTTTCTGATGATCTGATCGACTATGTTAATTAAAGATAATCAGCACTAACAATACTATAAATATAAATGCAATCATAATTACTAACAATATTATACGTAGCTATCTAGCAAAAGCTTTAGTGAACAAAAACAAAAAGTTTCTTACTTGTACTACTCTAGCACATTTATATACTTTAAGGAATATTTTTAAAATGTTGTGTGTAACTTTTTTAATGCCTGACTGATGATGATGTGAGTGTGAGAAAAAAACTAATTATTCATTAGTTCATTTAAACTACAATCGTTACTTGTGAAAGTTTCGGTGTATACAAATTGTAAAAAGAAAAACATACGAGTAAGATTTGATGAAAAACATGATGATATAAAAGGTGAATCAAACATATTTTGACAGGAAAAGAATAAAATGTTCTGCAACTTAAACCCCAGGGAAAAAACTCGTTGGAAGTGGTCAAAGTATACTGGATATAAAAAAATATGTAATATCAAATAAATAATTACTAAAATTACGTTAATTTGAAAAGCCACTATAAAAAGATGAGTGTAAAAGAAAAATGATGTTTTTCTCAAAAATGAAAAAGGTTGTGTTCTTTGTTAGCAAACGTTAGTTTTTACAAGTAGCAGCTAAAAACAACTCTCTCGAAATGTATAATTATTATTAAAATATCGATTTATAACGTATTATCATGTACCTTAATTAATACTTATTAACTGTATTAACCTTTTTCAGTTTTATTTTGTTTCGGCATGAGTGCTTGCAATTACTGGAGTTTATCATGTCATGTTCAGCAGCTGTGAATATAATGCAAATTTTGAGCAGCTTGATATAATCTTTTGACTTAAGCAACAAATATGTCGGTTTAAATCATAATCATTTTATAATTTTTAAAAATGAGCATTGGAATCTTAAAACGGAAGCTGTGAAAGTACCATTTTTATTGACTGCTTGTTATTTTATTAACATTTTTAATTATGAGCTTTTAATTTCACAGACCAGTCATTTTTTGTAATTTTAATTTTCACGTAACATGAAACTTTTAGCATTCATTAAAATAAAAAATAAGTTGGAAAAAATGTTTGATACTCCTGTGACAGATATAAGAAAAAAATTATCTTTGTGAATACCCTTAAAAATGACAAAAACCGGCTAACCGACAAAATTCTACAAAAAAAATATAAAAAATGTAAAAAAAAGTTGAAATACAATTTGGCTATAAGATAAGGAAAAAATGCAACATGTCCATCAAGAGTAAAATAGTATGTAGTTTATCAATAGTAGAAAAATAGATTCGAGTGTGGTTAGCTTACAGAATATGCGTAAAAATGCATTGTTTATGTGTATCAAAGTAATCTAAATTTTAATTAGCTGTATAATATCCATATATTAATACAATACATATATAAAAAAAACTGTGTACGTATAAAATATACTTAAGCGATTCTATTTCTTCATACAGCGTAAAAAAATTATTGTGTAAGCAGAAATAATCTTATTGTTATATGGCATCACATATCCCTTTAATGTACTAACAATTTTATTAAAGGCAAGAGAAAAAGCGTATGTATGAATAATCTAAACAATTGTTACATTTATCTCCAAGAAAAGAAGAATCATCCTGAGATCAAAAATATCAATTTCATCAAATCAGGCAGGATACATATAAAGAAGATTTGTTTTGCTATTATAAAAAATACAAGGTTTTATGACGATAGTAGAAGAAAAAACCAACAAAATTTTTGTAGTTGAATTGAATCTACTTGAAATTATAGTATTTAATAACAATGAATTTGATACAATTTAATTGGTCGCTTGTAAAATTAGTACTTTGTTAAATGACTATTGACTAAAAAAAATTGGATGTTTTTTTTGCATGCATTTTTATCTCGGATGTTCTGATATGTTTTCCAAAACTCTGATTTTAGAGCTAAAGTTTTTGCATTTAAACAAAAAAAGTTCTTTCCAGTAAAAAAAATCGACATTTTTTCGTAGAAACTATAAATCATGAGTGTAAAACAGGATTATAGCCCGCCCGTTATTATATGAACTTCTTAATGAATGATAAAAATATTATATAGGACATAGATTACTATCACAGCTATCAATATACAATTTTATGTATTTGGAGAATGATAAAAAATACATATTATTAATGGTCGTAATTATCATGAAATAAGTTTTAACAAGAAATGTAAGTATTTGAATACATTCCATATTATATTTACCTATCGTGTGAAATAATTTTAACATGATTCTATGAGAAAATGTATATGTATCATCGTATATGTTACACTACGTCCTATAAAATCCCAATGATTGAATAAATCGTGTTAACTTATAATAAAAAAATGTGTAAGAGTTTATATTTATTCTTGTCATCGGTCATCTTCATACAGATATATGCGGTCATCACTCATTTTATTAAATTGATTTTGTAAATACTTGACTGGGAAGACTGAGTTACTTAAATTACTTATTTTCTATCACCAAACACTCACTCAGCTCACTCGACTCCTTTCACAACCAGGAGCCGCGGACAGCATGAACACCATCTAATGGGAGAAAAGCGATGTGCTCCCTTGGAAGGAAGAGGAACTGAAGGACGACCTGGAGTTCCAGGAAGCATAACAGGTTTCTCCGTGAATGTTACTGGTTGTCCGCTGATGGTGTTGATCCACTGACAGGAGTAGCCATTGTATTGACCCGGCCCTACAATTAAAAACCAAACTCTGATGTAAAAAATATCTTGACTATAATTTACTCACCTGTACTAAATTTTTAATACTTTTTCCTACTTACCCATTCCAAAACAACTACATCTCCTTTCTGGTCGACATACCATTTTGAAGTACGGTTTTGCCATTGGAGCAACCTGTGATACAAAAATTACAATATGACAGGAGTTACAATAAAATTCGAAACATATAGTATGTGGTAAAATTAAGACGTAAAAAGAATATGTCTAAATTGTAAATTTACCATTGGTCCATTCAAGTCACACGCGGAGCACAAGCACCCATACGGAAAGTTATCGCTCGGGATGCCAACATCTGCAGGCCTTGGAATGCACTTTCCTGAAAATATTTTGTTAATTAATAGAACTTTAAGCACATTCCTGAATTTACCTGAACCCCACATTCCCATTGTATCACTTGATTATTCATGATTTACGAACCTCGACAAGTTGGCCCACAAAGATAACTAGATTGATTGTAGCTCGTGTCACTTCCCAGAATTTTGTCAAGAAAGTTTCCAGCCGTTTGATGATCTGCACCTTGACATTCTAGTAGTCCAGCTGGTCGTAAGACAAAGGGCAAAGTTGCAGAAATCATTTCATTTCTCGGCGTAATCTTTCTATCCTTATCCTTGTCCAAGGTTTCATTTAAGGCAACGGTGGCAGCCATTGCCGTTGCAGCCTGAACAATTAAATTTAAAGTAATGAGTCAGTTGTATTTTGGAACGATATCAAATCGCAAGTATTCGCCTATATTATTATGATTAAAGTGTATGCTCACCATGAGAAGAACCCATATTGGGGCAACGTAATACATTTCTAGACCTGAATAAAAACTTGGCGTTTACGTGTATGTCAGACTATTTTAAACTCTTGAAAAGCACTAAATGAATTTCTTCTAATGCCTCCATATTTATACTTCAAAAGATTATTCAATAAGAGTTTTAACAGCACTTCCTTCACAACAGATGAGCTTCTCCAGTAAACAAGAACATTTATGCAACCAAACAATATCTATACCCATCACACTAACCTACAATCTCTCCGTGCGTTAGTAGCCTTGAACATGACCCATCAACCCAGATTCATTTTTATTTCCTGGTGGAAAGTGCAAGTGTAAAATAAGAAAGTTGTTTGTTTACGAAACAGAAAAATGGGAATTGTGAATCTTTTATTTCAAGTGAAATATTTCATAATAGGTACTTCAAAGCATACAGTTCACAACAAGTACTGTTTTAATATTGAAACAAATACTTAATTAATTTTCCAAATTGTTTTTGACACATAAAATAAAAATGCATAAGTTATTTTTAGTCACTCATTAGTTTTAAATTTTTAAGCAAGACCAGCCGCGGGGCAGCATGAACACCAACGAATAGGAGAGTAAGTTGGATGATACCCTGGGAAGAGGGGACGATCTAAGAATGTGACTGGAAGTTTAGTGCTGATATTGATCCAGTTACAAATGTAGCCAACTAGACTTCCCGGTTCTCCCATAGACGCACAGGTACATCTTTCGTCTCGAGCGCATACGACTTCGAAAAGTGGTTGAACAAGTTCGGTCACCTGAATATTTTTAAAAATACACATCCAATTTATAGCGTTTCAAGTTCTTCTAAGTATGCATTTATTTAGTTGAATTTTTTATTTGTATCAGTTGTGCTTACAATTGGGCCCCGTCCATCGCATCTATTGGGAGCACATCGGCAGCCGAATGGATAGTAAATACTAGCTGGGGCCTGTCCAAGTCCTCTTGTTGGTATACAATCTCCTGCAAACCCAAGTCAAAAAAATATGCACATTTGTTCAAATTAATTTAATTTTGATGGTCATAGTCATGATAAATAAATGAAGTCATGGATAAATTTTAATAAATACGAACCTCCGCAAGTTGGCTGACAGAGGTAGTTTCCACCAAAATCAGCTCCGGATCCTGGTCCCATAATAGTTTCAAAGAAGTTTCCTCCGGATACATGATCCAAGCCTGCACACTCGATCAATCCAAGTTCTTTCACGACAAACGGTAGAGCTGCTTCACGGAAACTTTGAATGAGAGACTGAGGGTTCAGGGTTGAGCGACCAGTGACATTATTTGACAAAACTTCAGGGAGAACAGTGCGGTTTTGGATAATGGGTATTTCCAGTGAAATCGGGTTCACGGATGCACTAGTAAATGTAACTCCCACCTGAAAAATTTAAAAAATACAAAAAAATGCGAGTTTATGCATTATGCTTTCTAACAAACCAAAAGTAGCTAGCCTTTAAAAGTCCGAATCTCAAGTTACCCCAAAAAAAAGGAACACTGCACTCAACATTTCGGATAAGTAGGGTGTCAAAATCAATGTCTTGCAAACTATGAAGAAAAATATATAATTCAGTTACGTTTCCTCCAGATGAATGAACATGGAATTTAGGGACAGAGTTGGTTTATATACTGGCTTCTTTTATTGTTGTGTACGAATATATGTATCTTTTTTGTTATGAAAAGCTTAAAAAATATATAAAATATCTGTGATGCATGCGTAAAATTATAGATCACTTTCATTTTCATCCATACATTTCAATGCATCCCAATTTAGCATCTTTGAATTTTAGATTTACAAGCAGAAGCATACTATTACCTTAAAAAGCATTGTGCACGCACGAAGCAAAGAAATTGTTTTACTGTGCTGAATTGTGTATACGAATGACATGCATAACATCAAATATCAAGTATCAAGTGTGATGTGGACAAACCACAGTCCGTTTTCTGGAGATTTCTGAATTATTGTTGTTATGTTGTTTACGGTACGGACTACGGTCATCATTACCTTGAACTTTGGTGGCCTACTTTTTTTCTTCCTGAATGTAGAAAGTAAAACCTAGGCATGCCCTTAAAAGATGAAAGGAAAAGTACCTTTTATCGCTATAAAGAATTTCTTTTAATTTTGGTTTGTTTATGTCATAGTGATAATGCGGGTTTTAGGTAGCATGTACTTAGCATAATGCATGTGTAAAATAAATTTCATTCTTACCATCTTTGTAGCGTTTGCATCATTTAAAAATATTAAGACTGTATGGTTGAATCTTTAAAATCATGTCAAGTTTTATTCAATAATTGATCGTCATGTTATTTCTAAACAAAGATTTGAATTACAAGTAGTAATTAAACATGTCAATTTTTAATTTGCAGTGATTTTTTTTCGAATTTCGACAAAAACATTTTAGTTAGTATGCATTCAATCTTAAGTTAGGAAATTAGTGTGCTTTATGAATGAAAGACAAAAATACATATATATTTTGACATATAAGTTTCTATGAATCACTTTTACAAAAATGGGATCAATGGGTGGGATTTTGGTGTGACGGTAAAATGGAAGAGATTGTGTGTGTGTACGAATCAGTATCTATTTTAATTTCATATTTTTCAACAGGGTAGTTGTTGGTATGAAACTTTTCAAGTAGACAATCTTAGTTATTTATTAATACTGCGATTTCAATTATCAATTTGTTTGTCTAGGAAAAAGCATTAAAAATCGTCTTTTAAATTTGAAAGAATTGAAAACTACATTAAAATGCTGTCAAATATATGTCATTAATTCAATTTATGCGCTTTGTAAGAATTATTGTACACAGCTTGTATACATTTTTTAACAGTAAAGCGGAAGTCGCTCGATAGTCAAAGTATGATTGACTGATCGACATTAAATTAGGTAAATATTTTAAAATTTTGTATTTTTTAATATATTAATAAATAATTGTATTTGCATCACTTTAAAACTGTGAAGTTATGAGCATTTTTTGTAGTTCAGAACAAAGCCTGTTTCCACATTTTGGTTACGTCGATGAGTTCTCCAACATTGGAGTATCTCTTGAATTAAATATGATAAAAAGATGTTGTCTATGTCACAATATGGAGTAACTTATATATAAGAATTATATTGAAACGTACACATAAATGTGACGCAAGTAGTTTCTCCAAGGGAAATTTCACACTCAATAACAGAAACGTTGAAAAGATGCGGGATGAGATCAAATTTTGTTGAATCGTGTAACGCAACGTTGTGTTGTACGTGACTAGAGACCCACTTAAATTACTTCTGTCGCTTGTCATCTTTTTCTTACATTTAATCACTGTTTCATGCTTTCAGCTTTGTTTCGGAAAAACATATTACTGAGATGTGTCTTTGTTAAGAGACTCGACAGAGTTAGCAGGCGTTTTGTTGAGAGATGCGACAGAGCCAATAGGCTCCTTGTTGAGAGACTCGACAGAGTTTTTCTTGAATCCAATCGATCCAATGGTAATTGGAATATATCCCTTCATCTTTCTCGACCAACCTGGTCTGCTCGTAATTTCATACTGCATTACGAATCAAATATTTATCATTAGCAATAATTTGTAAACAAATGGCTCCAAACTCTCATTCTATTGCTTGATATTACGAGAGCAATAAAAGGACATAACAAGTACTCTCATTAAATTTGTATGCATACCTTGAGGAAATAATTTATTTTTATTGTTTTGCGTTCTGCCTTGAGTCGAATTTCAGACGTGGTTGGTACCTGTGGAACTGTGAATGTTTGTTCAGTACTTATGTCTTTGCTCTCCGGGGCTATTTCCCTTCCAAATATTTTCATCTTGTTTTCCTTATCCAGTCTGACATGTCCCATGATCTCGTAGGTTATTTTCTACAGAGAAAAAAACAACAACAAACTTGACATAAAATGTGAAGCAATATCTGGCTTAGGTACGCTTGAAGCTATACAAGACCGACGCGACATATAACATTCTTAGACTTGAATTCCCTAATTGATTAAAATGAATTGAGTGTTTACGTCAATTGGGGTTCGACAGTTACCTGAATAAGTGAGATGTTGGCTTTGACATGAAACTTGCTCTTGTTCTCGATTTCTTGATACATTAGTATTTTGTCACCAACTGCATATGCTTTGTGTGGAAGACGAAGGTAAAACACGACAATGCCACTTTCTCCGTGCAAGAGTGTTGTCATCGTTTGTTCCAGTTTTAGTTCCACTGGTTGCTTCAACGACTTTTTGCTGTTTAAGTCAACTAGACCGACGACAGTAAAAAACTCCTTTCCCTCAAAATATGAAAGCGCAACTCCTGACGGTAAAGACGCCTTACAAAGATACTCCATTTTTCCATATGGAGTCTTAAATGATGGAGGAAGATCTTTGGCAAGTTGAATTTGAAATGGGTACTCATATCGAATGATTTCGGTTTCATTTTTGGTGCTCACGGATTTAACCAATTTGTCTACATAGTTTACAATATTACAATGCCAAAAAGTATGTCAATTTTTTTTATCTTAGAATATAAATATATTTTACGATCTTTTAAAACATACCTGTGAACAACCTTGCATCCTCATCAATAAAATTTATAACGGTCTCACTTCCTAACTTTAGGTCCACAGTAGCATATCCCTTGCAACGCACACGCAAACCTGCAACGATAAATAATTTCATTTTTAGCTTGTCTCATAAAAGTTTAAAACTTCCAGTCTCATATTCCCCTTTAAAAGTATTATGCACACGTAGTCTTGCCATGCCATACATTACCTTTTATTAGACGAAGGGATTTTTCATCGTCTGATTGCACAATCACTTTTCCTGTCACAGTTTCCCCCGCCCAGTACATCCTGGACTCCTTATTAAACTGAATATCAACGGTAGTTCCCATTGTGGTCTGAATGATCACCTAAACGCAACTGAGTCTAGAAAGTTTGCTTACACTTTTACTTCACTACTTGCAAAATGTATTACGCCACAAAAATTCAAACGAAATGAGCTACTTTTCTTGTATTATATATTTTCATCTAGGTATTTTCGGTTCTCTAACTACGTATATCCTACATTTTAATACTTTGCAAAAAGTCAGTATTATTTCATGCACTTATGCACGTAACTCTCTAAAGGTAAAGGCACAATGTATCACAATACATACATTATAGGGAAAATTTTTTATCCAAACAGCCAATATTAGAAATAATGTGAATTATTTTATTAGATCAAAACTACTTCGAGTGTATCTTGACATTCGAGATGAATAGCTTAATGGCTTCTCATGCGATGTCGGTTTCTACATGACACGACTTTTTCTCATTTGATAACACAAGTATAAATTGAACTAGAAATTTATTGATTTGCTATACACAACTTTCTACACTAAATTACACTTGTAAACTACAGGGTGGGTTAGTAAAACGGGTTTTTGCACACTCAACACACATTTGCTGCCACTTTCCATTCGACCAGCTCATTAGTAGTGTTTTGATAGAAACCTGAGCCTGAGCAGGTGTAAGTTAGTGAAAGTACGAAATGATAAAAGTATGGGTTAGTATGAGGCACACAAGAAAAACATACAGTATAACATAGATTATCCGAATTACCCCAAGATTTGCTGCAGGTGTAATTTTCTCCAACAATTTTATGCTATGAACCTCTAGGTAGAATCGTAAGATTGGATTATGTGTGGTATGTAATTTAAAACTTGACTACATTGATTTTTATCTTGAATTAAAACAAGAATGTATAATTCGTGTATTCACTCTACTATACTAGAGCAATGAACTTTTCCAGATTGATTAAGTTATGAGATAAAAATGCCACAAACCGAAAACCGCCGTCCCGTCAGCAGGATGCGGTGTGTAGTGTGCTTTGTGCAAAAATATTAAAGTATGGGTCGTGATATCCTGGTTTTATTCCATGAAAGCTACTGTTGTAGATTGTAGAAGTGGCCTGGCCTGTTTTCTGAATCATCGCTTTTTTCTAACTTTTTTTTCGTCGTCGCGTCGTTGGGAGAGACTTTTTCCTTCACTGACGTGAGTGTATATAGACCAGACCAAAGCAAAGTCTCATACTATACACAAGCTACTATATATCTGCCACTATTAAATTCAGGAGAAAGGTACATCGTTTTTCCTTAATGCTAAGTACCAGCCCTTCCCTTCAAATATTGATCTTATAAGGCCTATATATAGAGATCGGTGGTATTAAGCAAGTCAGTAAGAAAAAATTAAACAAGGTCTAAAAGGCCAGACGTACAAAAAAACAATCGCAAAAATATGATACGCATTACATTTTGACATACCTACATAGTTGCAATTCGCAAGCAATGCTAACAGCTTTGCTCGGAGGAAGGGAAATAAATAAGATTTGCTAAATGAGAAATCAAAGAGAAAAAATTCGTAAGTGAAATAAATGGAGCATAAGTCTGCATAGCACAGGAGACATATTATGTAATCCACCTGAGAATTCAGAAAAGGAAAAAACGGCCCAGTTAGTCTCGTGTGCAATTTTGTTTGTTGGAATGAAAAATAGTTTTGTCGATCTTATATAGGATTATAGGGTACTCATGGAATATTAAGCTAGGGAAAGCTAGAAAATAAACCACAAGTAACTTTCTTTATACACCCTTTGCGCCAATAGAGAAACATATATATTGCAGCTGAAGATGAGCACAACAGATTCTGAATTGAATAACAACTTTAAAATTAGATTTGGAGACTTCCGTTTGTTTGTGTCTGACTTTACACAGATGTATGAAATGGTTGCATATTTCACAGTCGTAGCAATGCCAGTTCATGTAATGATGTATGGTTGCTGTTAAATTACTGCGATTGACAGTTAAAACTTTTTACGATATTTTTAGGACTGACGAATCTTAAATGAAGCGAAAATTGGAAGGAACATCTCTTTGACTAGACTAAAATAATTTGCAAAGTATGAGGGCATTTCCATTTTAATATTATTATTCGCATGCATTCATTACATCTGCATTTCCGTTGGCTTTAGAACGATTCTCCAGAAATCTTAGGCAAACATAATTTTAGCCCGAATTCTGATCTGATGCCTTAATATGAATGTATTATATTTTTCATATGCTATATTCACCCGGCGTCGTGCTAAGCATCATATGCTACCATACATAAAACATATGGGGGTATATGATGCTTAGCCGACGCCGTGTGAATATAGCATATGAAAAATACTATATGTATGCTTCTGGATAAATATGTTGTAGATAACTAATGGGAAATGGAAATCTACTGCATAGAGTAGAGTAGAGGGAGCACCTACCAGCATAATATAAGTAACGTATATAAATGTTTCTCATTGTGAGCAGACACGCTATGCATTATTCAATTCAAGCCATAACAGATTTTCTGTTCTATGTCTTGTAATTTTGTTAACGCAATTTACAATTTTCTATGTTGAAGAAGAATTCTCACAGCCCATTACTTCGATTCCACCCTTATGTGTTAAATAATATGGAAAGAAAGATTTGTACAGAGTACGGATATTCAGATGCACATGGAACTGTTCAAAAATGTATACCTTCCTACAAATCAAAAAGTTACGCTTGTGAACACAAACCCAAAGCAAAGGGCTACATAAAATGTATTTCTCGCTTTAAATAACAGCGTTTCGGGTTTCAATGTGAGGACTTCTGTATGTAAAGAAATACATAATACACAATAGATACAATGCTTGGAATTGATTCTTTTTCTGGGTTTATGTAGTCTAAGCATGTTAGCATGTATCATGCATCCATAAGAGCTTATATAAGAGTTTTGTTTACATTTTCGCAAAATTTTGTCCACAAAGTCCACATGTAACAATGTTATGCAAGTAAAAATGTTGTTGGTAGCGATTTGGCATACATGTAATGTGGTTTCATGTAAAAACAGTTAAAATTTCCATACATTTAATACATCTGGGAACACTTAACTAAATCTTAAAAGCACAACAAAAATATGTGCGAGTTTGTAAGGGAAATGACTGAAAAGTATTTGCCGGTATTACGCCGACAATTTGACTATATTTGGCACATGAGTGGAGAAAAGTATCTTTGCTGTGGAAAGCACGCCAAGGCTGCAATTGCAGGAGTTTTCTTAACTGTTTTTGGACTACTTGTATTATCGTTCGATAATGTGAAAACCAAGTAAGCATAATAATCAGTTTATAATGCGAAGAAAATATTAAAAAATGCATAATTTTAGCTCTTTAAATACAGTCACGATCGTTAAATTCTTCGTAAGAAAAGGACGTGGATGTTTTCTAAATGTAAGTTTAAGTGATATGCAGGAGGAAGCTCATAAATATAAATTTTGTTTGTTCCATTTTCCAGGCCGGGTACCACGATTGTACGTGATAAAATTTTTGGGATTGAGCAACGCTATTTTCTAGTGTACTTCAATGGATTACTGCTCTATATTTCTCTACTCGTTTTAATGGAAGAAAACCCTGAACTGACAGGAGGATGATCCATTACGCAACATGAAGGGCTACACAATTTTGTATTTTAAAAATACTTGTATTTATCATGCTGCATAATTTTGCACAATATATAGTTTATTTTTTGACGATTGTACTCAGGAATCCTTATAAAAACTCTATTTAGTTATCTTATTTATGATGGACTCTTTGATTGTAGTTGTACATCAACCTTTAAGACATCTTACTGTATAATACATAATATTATCCGACATACAAGTTAGCTTTTATACAACTGACAAGGTAAACTAATACTATGTACATATCTAAATCATGATTTTTACTTCCTTTCCGCAGCAAGTGTTGATTTTCACCTTAAATTCATTAAATATTGTTATTTGTTCTAAACACAAAGAGTTTTTCCCAAAATCTAAAAAATAGCCTCTATGTTTGTATTTTTTTACAATTCTGTCCGGTTCTTGATCCATTTGATCAGTTATTTGAAAGTTAGTTAATTTAAATTAAAGTTATGATGTTATAAAAGATGACACAAAAGAGGAGAAAAAATGTGTGCTCCCCCAACCTTTATCAGAAAGATTATAAAATATATCGGTAAATGATTTAAGTATTTATTTATAAATAACATAACATGACTTGGAGTGAGTGGTCCAATCCAATTTGTATGTAGTTTTATAAGATAAAACTGGACAATAAAGAAGAATATATTTCGTTACTTGTTATTATAAAAGTCATTGTATAAGAAGTAAAAAAGTATATCATTTCGATAAACATAACGGTTCCAGATTCCCGATGATATTTCCATTTTTCCTTTTACTTTACACACAGTAATGTCTAAATTAGTCTTTTGCTTTCCTTGAAAACTCTAAAGAATCTGATTCCTTTAAATCTACAAGCGTATCTTTTGGGTCAGGAGTTGACATATCCATAACCACCTTACCAAGTATCTCTTGCGGTACGGGTAAATGTGGACAATGATAACTCATATACGCACTAACTGTGCCCACAAGCTCATCTTCAGTTTGAAAACACCATCCCGCACCTTTGAGTCCTCCATCGTCAAGTGACATTATTGGAAGGAGTGATCGTCTGCAAGTTATAAATTATTCAACAGTCAATAAGTTATTGAAAGAGTAAAAGAAAACCGCGGCGCGGCAACATTTAAACGTTTTTTTTTCTTCAAACTTCTTACTTTGACCTCCGCTTTGTCCGCTTTTTATCGTCGGTATTTTTCCCATCCTCATAATTGATTGTAGGCCGTTCCAAACGATGAAGAAAAGGTGAGTCATGATATGCCCCAAAGATATATACATCAAGATTTTTCAATGCATTTTTTACCGAAGATGAAAATATGTGATCCCACAAGTCTTCATGATATAAAAGCGGAGGTTTGTTCCTTTAAAAAGAGAATTTCAAATTTAACCCAAATGGTAAACCAGTTTCTAAACTAAAGCTGAAATGCAATTTTGAAGCATGCATTAACATTGCAACATTAACAATGAATGCGTCATGCCTCATATCAATCACGCTTTAAAATATACATATTCTCATTCGGACGAAATTAATCTAGTTATTAGTTATCTGATTAGCATGCAGATTGGTTTGGCACTGAAATTTTTGCCTCAGCATTTACAAAATTCAGACCTTGATAAGTGAGTTTATGAGAATGAAGCATCATCAAAAGTTCAATGTTTCTTTGCCCCTTGCATTTTTACTTTCCCAAACCGGCAAGCGAGGACATCAGCATCAGCTGCTTCACTTGCAACGTGAGTGCGTGGTACAGGTGCAAAATTGAAGATCAGCTTCATCGCTGCACGGCATACGGGATTACTGGCTGGATATTTAGCAGCCAGTGCTTCATTTAATAGTCTTCCATGAGGTTTGGGTTGGGTAACTGGTAATTCAGTAATTCCATAAATACCATTACAGTGCCTGAATGAGATTAATCCTTAAAAATTAAAAGATTACTAATTCTCATCAGTCATCATTATTCATCCTGATCATTCTTGTAACCTCTTTCACCAGCATTGTTGATAGAGCTCCAGCCCATCAGTCCTTAAACCGATTTAATAAAACGACAGATCTTTCACCTGAAGTAAAATCTACTGCACCAATGTCTTTTACAACGACATCCCGGAAGTTATTTTCGAAATTATATCGTCAGCAACAAAGTTTGTTCAAAGGCAATTATGGTGTTAACAATAGACGATTTCTCTCCACTAAAATATCCCAAATTCATACCCGTCCGACAGCTTTCACCAGGCGAAATGGACTGGTCTGTGGTGGTATAGCGTCAGGGCTTGCAGTTGGATACACAATATACAACAACAAAATCACAGTTTTTGCGGAAGCGTATGCAAACACCGAAGCCGAAGACCTAGCACATATCTCAACAGTTACAGAAGCAAGTGCAAGTGAGAAAGACAGCAAAAGTGAAAAAGACAATGGGGTCAGCTCAAATGACGCGGAAGCCAGCGAGGAGCTATTTGCAAGTGAATTGGAGGATGAAGTTCCGGATTTTGGAACAGCTAAAAAGAGAGAAGATATCACTGAAGAACATTTTGATTGGCCTCAGCTAATAGAAATCATTGCTCCTTACTGGAAACGGCTTCTTCTTGCGGTGGGGGTGAGTGTATAATCTTAAATTAGTGCAAAATTATTTAGAACTGTACTGGGAACCTATTAATAAGGGTATCTTTTTTAGTCTGCGTTTGCAGTGGCCGTTATCAATATTGAAATACCATCGTTTCTGGGGAAGCTTGTGGATGCTGTCACGTCACATCTTATGACCACAGGAAGCGCCGCGTCCAAAGAAGTATTATCTGAATTTTTAGAGAAACTTAAGGAACCAGCTACTAAATTAGTACTACTTTATCTTGCTCAGGTATTATATTTTACCAGGAACTTAAAAAATGGAATTTGAAGGGGAACTCTAATTTTAACTAAGTTTACGTTTTATTGCAGGCTCTGGGTACGTTTAGTTACATATATAACCTGTCTGTGATTGGTGAAGGAATGGCTATGGAACTCCGCACACGTTTATATGCATCTTTACTTAATCAAGAAGTTGCATTCTTTGACTCTCATATGACCGGTGAAGTGGTTAGCAGGCTAACTGCGGACATTCAAGAATTTAAATCAAGCTTTAAGCAATGTATTAGTCAGGGTTTACGATCAATAAGCCAAACGCTTGGATGTATCATTTCGTTATACTTCGTTTCAAAAGAGATGACAGTCACAGTTATGGCTGTTATCCCTGCTATAATTTTACTTGGTACATTTTTCACCCGAGGCCTTCGTAAATTAAGCCGTAAAGCACAAGCTCAGGTAAACGTGACTAGCTAATTGCTTTTGTCTTGTCCTCAATGATATTGTTGATGTCGAAAAACCAAGTTTTGATTACGCATTTGTTCAATGTCAGGTGTCAGAATCTTCGGGTCACGCTGAAGAAACGTTGTCAAATATTCGGACGGTAAAAGCTTTCGCGATGGAGGACCAAGAATTGATGAAATTCAAGAAGAATGTAGAAGAATTGAAAAAAGTTAACATTCAATTGGGTGCTGGAATTGGACTCTTCCAGGCTGGTTCAAATTTATTCCTGAATGGAATTGTGCTTGGTGTTATGTACACTGGTGGTAAATTAATAGCAGCTCAAAAACTCACTTCTGGTGACTTGATGTCGTTTCTGGTTGCTTCACAAACGATTCAAAGAAGTTTGGCAAATATGAGCCTTATTTTTGGACAGTATGTTAGAGGCATAGGAGCAGGCACTCGTGTTTTCCATTACGTTAACATGAATCCAAATTCTGTTCAAATGAGGGAGGGAAGTGGTATTATTCCCAGCTCATTAGAAGGAAATATAGAATTTAAGGACGTAACTTTCAGTTATCCAACCAGAAATCAGAAAATAGTTTTGAAGGAATTTTCACTTAAGCTGCCAAAGGGGAAAATGGTTGCTGTTGTGGGTGCATCGGGTAGTGGAAAGTCTACACTTGCAAACATCATCGAAGGGTGAGCACTTGAGCACGTAACTTATTAGTATTTTAGCATTGCGCACACATATTCATATCAGCCAATTTTTAAATGTGAGTTTTTAATGATTTTGTAGGTTTTATCCATTGCAAAAGGGCAGCGTTACAATCGATGGGAACCCAGTCGCATCTCTTAATACAAAATGGCTGAGGGGTGAAGCAATTGGAATAATCAACCAAGAACCTGTGCTATTTGCTACCAGTATAATGGAAAATATTCGATACGGAAAACCGTCAGCCACGGATGAAGAGGTAATGGAGGCAGCTAAGCGAGCCAATGCGTATGATTTCATAATGGATTTTCCGGAAGGATTCAACACTAAGCTGGGTGAACGTGGGGTTACTGTGTCTGGTGGACAAAAGCAGCGTGTTGCAATAGCAAGGGCGTTAGTTAAGAAGCCAGGAATTTTAATTTTAGACGAAGCAACAAGGTAAATGAATATTTAATTCGAAGGAGTCAAAAACACTATATATCATTAATACTTTCAAATCATACATTCCGATTTCTATATATACAATTACAGTGCCTTAGACGCAGAGTCTGAACGTGTAGTACAAAGTGCTCTAGATTCAGCGGTACAGGGTAGAACAGTTTTGGTAATAGCTCATAGACTTTCTACAGTTATGAATGCTGACGTAATTGCAGTAATGTCTCAGGGTGCTATCGTAGAGGTAAGATTTCATTGTCCTCTGATGTCCAGTTCAGTAGAAAAAAATTAAACCCTGTAATTCTTATAATTTCCTTTTATATTTGTACAGATTGGAACTCATGACACCCTAATGCACCGAAAGGGATTCTATTATAATTTAGTGAAACAGCAAGAATTTTTTACACAAAATCAGTAAACCCATCCATCTACCTGACGTCTATTTTATATACAGTTTAACTAAACTTGTGATAATGTTACTATTTAACGAATAAATGTTTTATCTGAAAAGTAAATATTTTAAAACCTTACCATCGGTATTGAATCTCCGGTGTAAAAAGTTTTTCCATTTCACGTTCATATAAATGGTGATAGTTTACGTGAAGTCTGTAAGTACCGTAACAAAGGGCGTGGACAAAAGTCACTATGTTCCAAGCCTGTTAAATATGAAGAAGTGGTAATAATTAGTCTATTTGGGGCAGTGTAAGCATATTTATCTGTAGAAGATGACACAAGCTAAAAATTCAGTTTGATCACTTACTGCGTCTGTAGGCACATCATAGTTTCCCCAAACGAAAGAAAATTCATTCTCTTTGTAGCGCAATGTTTTTCCCATTTTTTCTATACCATAAATCTACAGCATAGATACATTTAGTAAACTGCCTGTATCGTATAATCGTTTGACACATAAAACACGCTCTCCCAATTATATAAATCTTGACATCTCATTTACTTACATTAGCACAAGTAGTGCACTTTCTACCGATAAGTTTGAAGGGAGGTGCCATATTTTCACATTCTGTCAAAGTTCTCTCAATACTTTGAAAATCATCCACAGAAATATCTTTAAAATTTGTTGAGTCTGAATCACGAAACAGGAAAAGAAATGCCTTTTGTACGTCTTTACCAAAATCCAAAGGAATATATGCCGGGTCAGAAAACTTTTTGAAGATCTTAAAGCAATGTTTCAGCAATCTAACTATTCGCAACTCGGAGCGAGCCTCTTTCATGTCGTCGGTAATAAGGCCCAACATGTATTTGAACAGTCGTTCCGTTTGGTTAAATACGTACACATCCCTTCGCCGTGCTTCTTCTTCAACGGTCATATTGCCGACAACACTATTATTGTATCCAGTGTCACAAGTTTCAGCTACAGGTGGAGTAAGGGTTTCATTTGTTGCTACAGTCATGGAATTTACGTTACACTTATCTGAGCCAGCACCATTGCATGAATTTTCGACATCCACTGCAAAAATTTTAAACTTTAAAGCGTCTTTCAAATTTCGTGTCTCGTTACTTTATGGGCTTAAGTTTGAATTTTAATGTAATGACAAGAAATTTGATATAAGAAAAATAGTTATTACCAGGCTCTGGGTCCATTTGAAATGCCAAGTGGATCTGTTAATTGTAGGTCATTAAAACGATTTTAAAATCAATAAAACTTTCCACTCGGCATAACATAACAAAAAAAAAGCTTATCAAGACCTATTTTGTATGTATTTAAATGCGAATTGCATATATTATGATGTATGAGTTTACTTGAAAAGGACGATCGTGTATACTCAATCTCCTGGCTTCAGCATTGCATAAATCGGTTAGAAAGCTCTCTCTGCAAGTATTTATGAATAAAATATGAAATGTTAGATTTTGGATTGAGAAACTTGTACTTTCTCTTTTACGTACGGATAATTAGTAGAAGCTAGACAGCTAACTGTAATTGGATGATCGAATAAAACCCCAAATGGGCAATTCTCTTTAATAAACTGGTACACTGTAGTACTTGTGCCAGGATTACAAACTTCAAAATCAGCTATTATTTCCGGTATGAAAACTGCCATCATTAAGGCTAAGCAGGCTACTATTCTGTGTCTACCAAATGATAATTTCATTTCTGAAAGAATTGTGGTTATTACTCAATACTTTCACGATTTACCGAAAAATATTGACGTGAGCCATGAAAATTTCGCTAGAATAGTATTGTTGCATGAATTGTAAAGCTTTTTTTCCAAGAAATATTCTGGCATACATTTTAATATTATATGACGTACACAGGTACTTCCATCTGACATAATGAAGCACGAAGTGAGAAATACAAAAAGATTCGGCTAAACTAGAATAAACTTCTAGCAAGTTTTAATTAATTCCACATAGAAAATCTAATAATATGAAACATCTATGCATGAAATAAATTAAGTAGAAGCTTGAAAATCGGAAACATTATATTCGTTAAGTGTATTTGCAAAACATTTATTTTTTTCTTCGCAAAATCAGACAACAACAAATTCTTTCTATAATGATATTACAAGCTAAGTATTGTTAAACTACTATACAGTAAACCATTACAACGACATACAATAACATTGTCTCTAAATAAAACACGTAATACAATTTTTATGTTTTCTCGATGTTTTACAAATTAATTACAATTGTTTCAGTTTTACTGCAATTTTTCAATAAGTTGGAGTTCAAAGTAAATGACATGACATAAAACACCAACATTACAAACTATGACTGCCCATTTTCCTTTTTTAAATTTTAACATTTTTTTTTATATCATCACAGGTTCTGTCAATTTTCCTATCATATTATTTTCTTCATACTACTTCTCTCTTTTTCATTATATTTCGCCATTTCATTATACAATACAACATACATATTGTGTGAATTGGATGCAAAATGGTACTGTTGTTATACTTGTTTCACTGATTTGTTATTTTAACATCCATACACATTTTTACTTTCATTTTACTTCTTTTACGTTAACTTCTTTCGATTACTGGTCCGGTAAGTAGAGGTTTTACTTACTACTTGTATTGAAATTTCCGTCGACTATATAAAATTAAATTAAAACAACAGTAAAAAATCAAAAGGGATTACTTTTATAAATTGAATGGAAAAATGACATGGCACAAGACGGCGAAGGAATGCGCAAACTCTAGGTTTCGACAAAACATACCGTAAATTAAATATAGAAATCTACGAGTTTGTTTCATTCTTTTTGGGAACGAGTTCGCCACAACAATACATTATAATTATTGGGATTTCTCTTGCCATTCGTAGACTATACAAAGAGGATTTTGTTCATAAAAATGTCGATAAGTTTTGGATACAAATCGAGGTAAAATATTATATACATTATGTTTTTATATGCACAAAAATAAATCTAACAATAATTAATACAAAGTACAATAATAGTCGTATTGAGCACTGGACAGAAACTGCTTAATGCTTGGAACATTTTATATGGCTATAATGCGGTATGTATAGCTCATTAATCACAAAACAAACGGCAGGTATACATAATGCAAAAGTAAACAAATAAATGTATGTATTTTTTGTAAATTATGTATAGTTGAATTGAAACATTGAAAATATATATATTTAATTTTTATAGGGTCAAAATATTCTGCGAGAGTTTAATAGTCATGATAGCTGTTAAAATGGAAGGCGTAAAAGTGACTTTGGTTGTGCACTAAAACCTCTTTTTGTATTTTGTATTTTAAATTAAAAATTTGTAATAAAATTTACCGAATAGAGTAGGGAAAACAATAAACAGTTTTTATGATTGATAAAAAATCACCATTGCTAAATAATAATTAGCTGAACGCAATAAAGTAAGTTAGCAAAAAATCAACAACAAAAAACTTTAAAAGTAGCGTAATCGTAAAAAATAGTTTTTATCTTATCTAAAAATACGTTTAAAATTGCAATGCAACTGACTAAAAATTTGCTTTTGTCATGACCTTGGATGTTACTAAACATTAATATTTATACCACTTGTCAACCAAGGCCCTGGCACACGTAAAATTGTTAAATAATACATATGTATATGCATGTATATTTTATATATATTTATATAGATATACCACTTACATAAAATTTATAAATGTTATATAATATTTTCTAGTTTCAAGAGGAAGGAAGAATGCAATTTTTATAGGGTTGCATGATAAGTAGTAATTAACTGAAAAATAATATATATATTTTTAGTACACAATAATATGAGCACTCTCATGCAAAGATGATGTGCAATATAATATGTATATATTTCATATATATCTTTGAAGGTCAATCTATAAAGTAAACTATAAAGTTAATAATACAATAAAATTATTTAAAAGAATTAAAAAGATAGATATTCTCAGGGGAATTTCGATTCACTGACATATGAACCCCTACTGTTACTCTTTCTCCTCGTGTTCCCATTATTGGGCAAAGTGCTGTTGTTCGGCACTATCGACACTGTTGTCGCGTCGTTTTGTGGTAATGAACCACTGCGTATGCGAGGATTTTGGTGATCTTTTCTTGTATTACTAATTGTATTATTATTATGACTACTGCTAGAATTATGACGTGGATGATTCAGACTATTTGTGAGTGTGGCAGCAGGGGCAGAGTGGACTGCGCCTGTGACACGACGAGGCTGCTGATGAATCACTCCACTGGCTGTAGGTGGAGCGGAATTTGTCACCTCTTCATCATCACTTAAATAACCTTCGTTGTTATATAATTCCTTCACATGATTCATTTTAGCAGTGGAGGAACGTTTGTTCTTCTTTGAGAGACTGGATTCACTGGACTCATCTTCACCAGAAGTCCCTATTCCTAGGTCTCTCTCTAAACTGTTTCTTGATGGAGGAGATGCTGCTTTGGTTGTTTTAAGTCCATTAACTCTGGGAATAACGCCACCGTTGACAAATTGACCTCCTTGAAGAGCAAGACCGCCTGGGTATCCTTGGGCTGTTGACCAACGTCTTCCAAATTTATCTGCACCTACACCTTTTAAGAGAAATGAAAAATGTGATATAGATTCGAATTCCACAGTCAACACACAATGAAAAATTAAGCACTGAATGGAAAAGTCAGAAATTAGATGAGAAATACATACCTTGCGACAGTTTGGGATCCAACCCTGCTGGTGTAACAACAAAAGAGTACGGAACAACCTTGTCCTTTCTCTCCTCACTCGGCGACATCATTTCTAACGTTGCGTCATCCCCACAGAACTTTTTACACGATCCTGGTCCAAACAGGGAAAGTAATACTGGTAGTAATAGAAGTCCATGCATGGCAGCGATAAAGATGACAAGGAAAATAACTTTGAAAAAAGTAATGAAAATGTAGGAAGGTGCCACCAACAGGGCTGCGACACCTAACACAGTTGACACAGCTCCTTGTACGATTGGGAGACCAAGGGAGTATAAACAGGACTTCACACGCTCGTCTGGAGTATCCACCTTGGCCGCAATATAGGCATATGAAATATGGGCTGAGAAGTCAACGGAGAATCCAATACACATAATCAAGTTCATCATAGATATTGCATCCAGGTTGACGTTCCAAAGGGACATGAATCCTACCACACCTGCTTCAATGGACACAATGGAGAAGGCGACCCAGAGTGAACACAATGGACTAGGGATGAAAATAAGGGAGACTCCCATCATGATGAAGGCAGCTATTGCTACACAGTTGATCGAGGTTTGTCTGATCAAAAGGAACTGGTCGAAGAACACGAAAAAGGGATGAAAAACTGTCACATTCATTCCAGTTTGGTTTCTTGCAATTGCACGCAAGGTTTCCGCCATGTCTCTTTCCTTATTAGAGTCAGTGATATTAACTGACTGTATAATAAATCGAGACGCTACGATTTTCGTTTTGTCATCATTAAATTTTATATCATCATAATAAAAACTAGATGAATCGATGTATTCCTCTGTCAACGTTTTGATAAACTGCTCTTCTGTGGTGATATTGAAGTCGAAAATATCTTTGGATCTTTCCACATAGTTAAGGAAATTTCTAAGCCATGATTCTGTAAATTGAGGACTGCAGTATGGAGAGTTTTCAAATTGTCGCATCATTTTATCTATTTTGTACTGAGTTGTTTTGTTTGCGTAGTCCAGTTCACCAGAAATTACAACCTGTAAAGGGTATGAATATATCATGTACGGTTAGTTAACGACTTTAATTGTATATGGCAGAAGAAACGCTGGTTGGCGAGTTAGTGGGTAATGCAAAACTTATCATTATTCTCTTGAAAAGGAAAGGTTTGAAGTTTCAATTTAAAATTAGCAATATATTGATTTGATTATCAGTTGGATCATGAGATTATTTTGTGTAAGACTTTTGTGTAAATTTCTTGCACAAGGGAATTGAAAACATTGTAATGCTAGAATATTTGCTTAACATGCATGCTTTCTTTATGAATATCCGGTACGCACAGATGTTATTTGAAGAATAATTAAATAATTAAAAAGAACATTTTAGAAAATGGGGTAAAATAAGACTATTTGAATTTAGAAATGGAACGAGGAGCTACGATTTGTATGTATTGTGTAAATATCTGCTAGAAATTCAGAAACATGACCACACACTGATGTACGCCAACATTGTATTTTTCAGCAACCTTAACGAACATACATATACTGCGTTTTATGGACTGATAACCTGCAATTGAATAAACTCATCGCATTTAATCAAGAGGCAAAAAGTTTGGTAAAATAAAGTTTTTGTAGAGTAAAAATTCAAAAAAAATTATTGATAAGTAACGAAAACGCTGAAAATTGGAGACAGAATTGAAAAAGTATAATACGAACCTGAATACGATATGGATAGTCCCTGAAGAATTGATCCTCCATGTCAAAAAACGTAGCTGCATATGAATCATATCTGGTCAACTTACGACGTTCCAAACCCTCTTGTGTTTTAGTGATTCCATAACAAGCTACTCCAAGATATGCAATAAATATAGCGAGAACGACAATTTTCACTGGAGTATAGTTCAAGAAAGTTCCCCAGTAGTCACGGAAGAAAACCATGATTCCGTGATCTGGATTGTCCTTGGGATTGTATGGGTCATCCGGGTCGATTCCACCAGTGCACCAAAGACGATACCAAAAGGTTTGACCCTCTGCAAAAAAACAATGATATATACGTTTAGTAAAAGCCAAAATTGAAATACAAACGATGCTCATCATCATTCCACCAATTTTTGGATTTAAAAAATAAGAGATGGACTTTTTTTTTACAAAAAATGCATTAGATTTTGTTGTGCTTGATATCTGCTTTTATATATTTACTATTATATATCAATGGTATTCTAATTCAAAAGCCTATTTTTTTGTTAAACCGCTGGTTTTCAATCATACGCTTTAACACTATGAATTAAAAACTAAAGCTATTCATATTCGTCCTTGTTTTTAATGGAATTCATTTATTTGTCCATCGTATCAGCTAACTTTAGCTGCACATATATATTTTAAGGGTCATAGTCATAAACTGTAATATATAGATGGAGAACGACAACAATACTGAATGACAAATTTTAGAACAAAAAATATCTTGTACCAGCAACGCAATGGCCCTTAAAGCAAAAAAAATGTTTAGAACTGCTGTACTACATGGGATCCCCAAAAATATAACCATGAATTCTTCATAGAATATGAATATAAAGGATATTTGCTGTTAAATTAAGTATCCATCATTGCATTGATGAACTGAAGGAATTAAAATATATTTCTTGTTTGCATTGATCAAAGTAATATTTATACCAAATTATCTTAAATGTGTGCATATTTAACTGTTCTATCATATCATGTAATACGTTCAAGTTTTCTACTGTTATGCATTGTTTCGCATCCACATTAGTTAGCTATCTTTTATCATTATCATCACAAATGCTATTGCTGTTAGCACCTTCAAAATTCTCTAACGTATTTACTATACATTCTAAACATCTTTCTATAATAAACGTCTTATTGTTTTGAAATAAATAAAAAATATCTACGCAGCATAATTTCCATTTCAGAATCACTCTATTGTACTCTCTGCCTACAGACAAAGGAATACGTACAATTTGTTCTAGCTACTAATTCAAGTGTATCATCAAGTAAAACTATAGATCACTGCATACATTTTTAATACATTTCAAGCTTGTATGATTTTGTACCAAAAACGCTCGATACGGCATGCAAAATATTGAGAACATGTAAACACCCGTGTACGCTTCATTAAAAAATACGTTAAATACAAAGTGTAAGGACATTCTCTCACTTTTCATAACATTGTTATATTTTTCCTTCATAATGCTACTAGTTATGAAGCAGTGTTATAAAGATACATAATATTTAATGTTACAAAGTTACAATGTATTGTCTTTTGCTAACTATTTTATTTAAAAAATTAATATGCGTTAAAGTTTTAAGCACAAAATACTCTTTAGTCGAGGCAGGTGAGGTGAGGTAACTTGTAAAATATTATATAGCTACGGAACTATTCTTATAGCAAGTGTACTAAGCTGCTAGAATTATTTAAGCAAAATAATGTACCTACATACACGTAGATCAGCTTATAAGTAATTTTGCAATTAAAGGAACCTTTAAATAAAAAGTTGATTTGGCACATGATCATGAAAAAGGGCACTCTCATCCAAGTAAAAAAAGACACAATCAATACAAGTAAGGCTGCAGACAATACCATACATCAACTTTTTTTTTGGTTCACCATTGTACTTTGTACTGTACTGTACATAGCACTTTTCAACAAAACACAAAATGAAGCAAAGGTCAAATTACTTTTAGCATGCTGTCAACCAAGACTTCAAAGAAATAATTATAATTGGAATGACAGCAAAAAATGTGTATCATCTAATTTCCGAAAATTTTAATTGTCAATCACAAACTAATTTATAAGCAAAGCAGTTTCGATTTCCGGCAAAAAATCCTACTTTGAGGTAATAGAGCTAATGAATGAATGGTGCTTACTTGTTTTTGATCTCGGGGTTGCAGTGTACCAACACAAGAATGAATGTCTATTTTCCGCTTCATGATATCCGCTCCAGGCAATAGCTCCACCGAAAAAGAAGATGTGCCAAATGTAAGTGGCAACGACAGCCGCGCCAGAATAAATGGAGAAAATTTGGACACACGGGAAAGGCGTTATTACTCCCACCCAAAACGATAACATGTCAGTTATCGAAGTGATGGTAATGGACACAGCAGCTTCAGCATAGGTTTCTCCCATTCTTTGTGGAACTGGGTCGTGCGGTGACGTTCTCCTCCATGATGCCAGCATAACAAACGTATCATCAATACCAATACCTAAAAATTAAAAAAAAAAAACATCAAAAAATTTGCTTCATAATTCGAAATTGAAAGGTAAGTGTTTTAGAAAGAGTAAGTGCATAGTCCATCTTGATATTCAGATTCTATCTCAGTTTTTCACAACGTTGTCCAATTACATTTACGCAGATGTCCACATGTCATATTTGTTCATATTTTGAATCATGCAGTACTCTAGCGTGATGCTGATGGGTGAGTACTGTTGACAATGCAGAAGACGAAAGAAAAATGATTAAAATTGATGATAATGAATGCAAATTGGACGCCAATCCAGGTGCAGAGTTTTGATAATTTTTTTCCTACAACTGTTTAAAAGCCATTGCATTATTGGATTGCACTACACATGATTATTATTTATTGTGTCATAAATCTTTCAGGGATGTATTGTTTAACACCTGTCATTTAATATGGGGACAAGAACGAAGAATCAGTGATCCATTAGTACATGGTATCACTCAAATCTCAACGCAATTTAATACCTCCTTGACATGAGCCTTCACAATTAATTTAGAGACAGAAGTGAGCTAATGATGAGTAATATTGTTTTACTTTAGTAAAACCTGATAAAAAAACACCCACGTCCATGCTGAATCTTGTGGTACTTGCATCTTTACAATAAACGCCGCACTAAATCATTAATATGTTTTTGAAATTGCATTTTATGTACTCACATCACACATCCAATCATTTAATCATTTTACCACTTTTTTAAAGCAAAAAACTAAATAATACGTGTACATAATTATTGCCTATTTTTTCTCTCAATGTCATCCGTCGAAATTTATTAACTGTTACATTGTGGTTCATTGCTTGAACCTTATGCAACCATTTTACCCACAAAAACGTCTCAAAAACTACCTTTAAAAGCCCTGAACACATTAGACAAACATTTACTTTAACAAAAAAAGTAATAGTTTTCCTTCCGCTGTTGTTGACCACAAAGTTCAAAACTGAAAGTGACAATTTGCTATCTGCTTTCACAAAAGTTCGCAAAGTACACAAAGAGTTGCTGAGAATGACCAAAAATGACTTGACAAAAAATCTGATTTTTTTCATTCCCATGCTCAGATAATGGCATCTTGTACTACACACATGTAAAACACGCAAATATTAAATTGGTCGTTATCATACTAACGTGCGACAATAGAAAAGGCATTAAAACGTCACTTAAAGTGAAACATTTCTACAATTTGGAGTGAATCCACATACCGTAAATAAATAAAATGTTTTAAATGCATTTCTATTCTTCCTTTAAAATTTTTAAAACAAATTATAGTTTGATTTGACCACTACAAAAAGTCGTATACGTACGAAATATTTTTACATAAAAATGATCAAAAACTAGTTTTCATTCACCGCAATTCGCCATGAATAATATATAAAAATATTTTTAATCTTCAAGCCAAGCCTGTAGATTTTCATGAAAAATCATAAATCTTTGATTTGAAACTATTATTGTCATTTAATCATATTTCATTACACGAAACACGAAGTGTCAACTGTGACTAGCGATTATTCATGTTTTACGCTACATTTGTATTGAACAGTAAAATAATTTGTGACAGTAGTGCAGTGATTGACTAATAGTAAGCCGCAAATCTGCAATTTTTTTGGTTCGCGGGGATAATTATAGTACAGTCCTCCCACGTAAATAAATAATATCCTTACAATAATATTAAAGATTTATTCTAAATCAGACCAGCATTTGTAAAAATTTGGTTGTGTGCAATTTTGATGCAAAAAGTAAAAACTGTTGTACCCCTTTGGTATATTTTAATTTATGGCATAAGGGAATCCGTAGTTTTATATTGTTCCATGTGTAATTTGTCAACGAAAAAATGACGAATTAGCCTTATCTGTATCTTAATCAAATATCTGTATTTATAGAGTAACCACTTGAAGTGGTTGAAGTCATACTTGTCTAATGAGTAGGTAGTTCGCTGTTGCTGCCATTCGTGCGGATGGCAAGAATCAACAATTTAAGTTTTTGTTAAAAAAGAATGATGATTGAATGCAGTGGCATTTCACAGTTTTGTAAACGAACAAAGTTCGCCACCAAGTGACCATTATGTCTACGTGATTGTTACGTGCAGTGGCGACTATGTACAACTCCTGTTTCTAACATATGTACTCATGTATTGCGGAATGATCATGATTCATGATGAGAAATGCTTACGATATTGATCGTCATCTCAAAATGCATGTGCCTCTAAAATATGTATAGAAGCACACATTTAACTGACTGTAACTGTAACTTTCACTTTCTCGACAATTTGCACATATTTTTTTCCTAGCATCAGTGGCTACAAAAAATCTGTGATTATAATGATGATCTTTTATATGTGCATACATAAGAGATTTTAAAAATCCTCTCCTGATAATCTATCACATCTCGTGATACACACACGCAAATCGACAACAACAAACAAATTTTCTATTCAGAAAACCAGCCAGGCAGCCACATGACACCTTATTCTTTTCATGATGAAAGGTATAAAAGTTTCAAGTCTTCGTGTTACGTTACATATTATACATCAGATGTCCACGTAATAATAAAAAGACATAATGCCAAGTTTGATTTTTAAATTAAAATAGAAATTCAGGAAGGGACGATGCACTTTTAAGCAAAAATATGAAAAAAATGCAGTATTTTTTCTAAAGTTAATAAAATTAGCCTCATCAAAAAGCTCACGATGTCAAAAAATGCTTCTTTGAGTTAAAAGAGTTATGTATATTTTCTGCAAGCCATGTATGGTGAAACGGAAGTCTAGAAAAAAATGAAATTTGAATTCCAAAAATCCTCCCTATTTAGTATTCCTGATGCAAAAGGTCATACTTTTTATTGAGACTTACCTAACATTACATAATAAGGCTTTCATCCTCACTCAGAATACTTTTTCGAATGCTAAAAAGTTGAAAATGTCGCGTTTCGATAAAAAAAGGACCCTACTACCTGATATATCTCTGATCAATCGCCATTTATACAACCATAATTTTTTGCACGATGCTCTACACTATCTGTGCGTTATGAAATTCAATCCCCTTCAATGTTATTTAAACCATCTGCGCTCAATTTGTGGCCAATTTACTACAAGAATTAAGTCATTATTTAATCGTTTGCATTTTTAACTTCCAAAGATAATATAAAACTAGTAATCTCAGGACTACTGGCAGCTCAAACAGTATAAATCAGTCATTTCAAAAATTAGCCTAGTATTTACTACAGGTCTTAAGTCCTCTTTTAAGTTAGTAATTTTCATTAATTCACTTCATTTCATTATTGTGTCAAAACCCTCGTCACTTTGTTACATTACGTCATAGTCATACGTATCTCTCAAAAAAGTCTACTAAGGTTGTAGAGTGTATTGTGAATTTTAAATAGGTTCTTTCAACGTCCACAACCATTGCGTTTTCATCATTATCAAATTAGCGTATTGTGCTTCCCCACATGAAGCCGGAACTCCAACAAATACTCGCAGCAGTCCTCAATCTTTCAATTCGACTCAACTGATAGATGAGAGCGATGATGTAGAGTGTGAACTAAACTTTGCTGAAAATTTAATTTCTATTATGTCTAGACCCCATTCATGTAAATAAACATTTTGCTGTTAATCAATAGAATTTTCTTTGAATCCCTGAGCTTAAGTTGTATACACTTTTGTCATATCAAATCAGACATGCATGCTAAGAAGTATATAAAGAAAGAGACATGCTAGAGGCAGAATTAAAACTTAATCAACAGAAATGTGTTTGAGATGTATTTTAGTGTAATTGTTTTCGGGAAATTTTAAAACAAGAAAACAAAACGATGCAACATGCAATACTGGAGCAAGTTTTCTACAAGAAAGAATTTTTGCTTTTTCACTGACTGTCAAAAAAATTCTAAAGTATGGTTTGTATTTCTTTATTTGAATACATAAGTATTTGAATGTTCATTATATGTATGTACCTCATTTACAAATGCGTACGCAGTACGCATGTGATCTGTTGTAACGTGTAACATGGCAGTTTTAGTAAGATCTTAGAGATAAAATCTTTCGCCATCAACCTGAGTATAGGATATGTAGATTCACTATCGTAAGGAATAATAGGTTGACCAAAATGAACAGAAAAAATGCTTAATCTAACACGGACGTTTCAAACGTTCCGCTATGTCACAATACTAAAAATAATGAATTCAAGTAAAGGCCCTTTATTACCATTTGTAAATGTGGTAAAAAACAATTAAAATTTAAAACAACAGACACGTTCAGAGGACAAAGAGGGCAGACAGAAGAACGATTAATGTTAACTTTACCTAGCCATGAGCACAGGACGAATTATGTTTAGTTTTTGGAGTTAAGTCAACTTAAATATTTACTTATGTAGTTTCACGCAATGGCTTAATAACATCCTTTCAAGTTGTGCAACTAACTTATTATGTCATTTTTGGCTACTCGATTTATGGGAAGAAACTGCTCGTAATAAATCTCCCTCCTAATATTAATGGACATAGAGGATAACTCAGGTTCATCATTAATTACTACAGCGGCTGAGTTTAAAAGTAAACAACACGAACTTCTAAAACTATTAAAAATTGCGCTCTGTAGTGAAAGTGCTTGGTGGGATCTAATAAAGTTAGGATGACGGAATTTACATTGGCATGAATACATTAACTACAGCTAATATGATAAATAGCTTTGACATGTATACACACTTTGAAATGCGTTGTATACTGTACTGTAGAGTAGAACACGGAGAAAACAACAATGAAAAGCAATGTAGTAATTTTTTTTGTGAAATCCTTTTTATTGATACCGTTCACACAAATAGCAGCTTAAGCAAAAATGTTCTAGAACCATTTTATGCTGAGTCACTCTGATAAATACAAACAAATTCAAATTTGTGTTTGAACGACAATTTTAAAAGAAAACCATTAAATTGTCGGGTTTAACAATGATGTTCGTATGACTAACTAATGTATATTTATTGATGTTTTTGTCTGACATGAATGGAAGAAATGATTGCAACAGTACATAAGAGAGATGTGTAACCAGACAAACTTTTTTGATAAGGCTACTAAATGCAAGCTAACGGCACATGCAAAAAATACATACCTAAATGGAGTTGTGAAAATTATGTTTAACCAGCTTACAAGCTATCTTAACCATTCTCCTTTTTAGGAGAGCAGTGCACATAATTGTGGTTTACAAAATTAGTACAACCAAAAGCCAAGATAATTTCAGAACAATCATGACTTCCACTAATGACTTTTCCACAAAATAAATTAGAATTTTTTGAACAAGACTTTTTTCATTTAATCGATTTATTCAATCCAATAAAACCATATTTCCTCAAAAACTATATTCTTTGTGTCTTGTAGGAAATGTAATTCTTGAGCAAATTGCCGAATTTTTTATTCGTACAATAATATGTAAGATTAAGATCGATTTAGAGCAAAGTGCATTGCATTCACGAATATTCACATTTCAACTTCTACAAGCTTCCAGAAAAGTTAAAATTTCGTCTATCTTTTGTAATTTGGGGCAATTAACTTTTTATGCTAGCAGACAGACAAATCCAAACCATTTTTACTATAAGTACTAGATGTGGTTGAACCCAAATAGGTAAATTATTTCTGGAATATGAAAATGCCCAAGGTTTTAGCATTTTTGATGATATTGAATGTTTAAAAAATTTTACATTTCTTACAATCAACAATTACACCTTGAATTAAAAAAGTCTCGTGAGCTGAGAGTAGTGATATGATGCAAAATTTAGCATCATAGTTATAATTTCAACATAACGAAGCATCCATCCTCATTGTCCAAGAAATTTTTGTACCGTTTAGGTTGGCTGATTACTCCATTATGATGAGATCTCCGTGATCTCTCATTATATTTGGGCGTCTTATCGTATGCATGAAATTTTACTTTTTGTTTCTGTAGCTGAGAACGTCTTCGTGGATTTTTATTGATAATCTTAATACGAGGTTATTCCAAACCTAAAAATGCATTTAAAACGTTTGCCTAGTCTGTTTTCTTATTTTTTGTGTACTGGCTAGCATTCTAAAAAACAAAGCTGTTTATACAACATCATAAAAATATTTATTTTATATATTTTGAATACTTTTTTTACATATAATCTACCTCTGCACTGGGATTAAAATCATTAGAACGATCTCTGCTTCTCTGTATCTTCATTTCAGCGCCTTCCTTTTCACGTTGAAGAAAAGCTTTACGCATGAGTTATTGTTGCGTGGTCTATTATAATACGTTTTTAAATCAGATAGTAACAAGCAAAGAAATATGTATTGGGGTATGTAAGGCACTGTGCTATAGAACCGATTTCAGTGAAATTCATTTGCGAAATGATCGTAGCATAATAGTATACATTACTTTTTGAAAATTACCTACGTATTCCTTTTTTGTACGAAATGTTTTCAAATACTCATCAAATTATTTACTAGAATAGTTATCCCTTTTTGTAACATTCGAATTGATATTAATGATATAAGATATTATAAACATCTGTTAGAAACTGAAAAACATGATTTCGAAATGAAAATTCAATGAGAGTACATATTTATTTATTTTTCCCATTTTACTTTCTATTAATCGTCAGACAGTCGTGTTTTACATTTTAATCAGTCTCCGTAACTCAACAAACATTGCATTATGTTAAGCATAGAGCCGAGCCAAATTAAAGCACAACATAACATAACACCTATCCTGGTAAATTGAAGTAACGTAATATAACTATCTTTCTAATTAATTTTGATATATCACAACTATTTTTCCGTCCAAAATTTTTTGAGTGTTTTTACTCAACTACAACCGAACGAAGGTACAAATGTCTCTTCCTTGGTTTTTGATTTCAAGCATGTGAAGTGGCGTCTTATATTCTGAGAAAGTTAGTTGTATTCAACCGTGTAATGGGTTAACTGTTTATGGCTCCAACGGTCTCATAATAATGTCATTAGGTACAAAGCTAACTGCATAGCCATAAATTTTAAAACAATTGAAAGAATTTTGGTTGACAGGTCAGGTCAAAATGTAATTACTATTACAAACTAAACGCATAGTTGTTTTCCGAAGTGCACTTGATGAGATGACATGACATTTATAAAACTGCACCCTACCTCTCAATGTTTGTATTCTCAAACACTTCACATTCAGTCGAGTAAAGTGGTGATGTGTAATGAATGAAAAGTCGTACATACTTTTCATCTATAAATATCTTCCGCCGATGCGTCTGTCATTATTACATTTTCATGTTCCTACACCTCATACATCAACAAAATACCATTGTCAACTATCGGTCCACTTTTTACTAATTTACGCTGATTGCACTCACAATCTTCCAGCGAAAAAACGCGTGTACTCAATATTCAGCGAGTGATTCATGTTCTACCTAAGAAAAATTCGCGTTTATCATAAAGTCATCTCATCATCATATCATTGTATTTCTTAAAACTGTGTACGTACAACGAATGCATGACTGATGCGTATAGCATGACGTCTGACTGAAGTGCATATGTAAAGATATACCCATAATTTTTCCATTGTTGTCGCATCTCACAAGCATCTTTTGACATCATCATTCGTCTTTCATCTACTAGCCATCGAGCCAGGTAAAGCATATTAAAAAATGTTTTTGTGTTTTATTAATAACCCACGATAAATGTAATGTGTTGTATATGAAGACCAATCCGTTTGTAGATTGTTTGCACTGCACTGCCGTTAGCATGAATGACACACTTTCAGGACTGCATGAATGTGGTCTCCTTTGCAGTAAAAAAATTACAATAATTACGCCTAATATTCATAATGTACTCGGTTTAGCTCCTTCTTTGTCATGGCTTGTTAAATGTCATTACGTCTTTCACACTTGTGTGGTGTACTATACATGCATCAAATGAATATAATAATGCATAAATAATGCAAAATACTTTTTAGAGAAACCTTTGAGCACGTCTAAACAAAAGTTCCTTTAGAACAGTAAAAGTGAGATAACTATAACCAAAACATAAAAGTTCATTGAAATCTACCGAGCATATAGTGAGTGGTCAGTTACAAAAAAAGAAAATTCTTAAAATCTTATATTGCAACACCCACCCTAACGCGGAAAAATTGCAGTGACTGTCATCCTTTTACGATTGCTTTGATCACAGACCGAAAATGGCTTTATATGTACATGTTTAAATAAGACAGTTAGTAATTGCTAACTCTCGTTTAAACGATAATTATTATTTGATGTGAAGAATTTCTTTGTATAATTACTTATCCTCACACGAATGCTATTAATAATTTACTGCATAAATGAATTAATTTAAATGAAATGAAAACAGTCACATGTCACGTATAAGGATTGCATTGGCTCTATTACAAGTTGTAATTTACAACTTTTTGTGTTTCTCATTGTACGCTTTCATAGCTTAATATATAAGTTCCTTGATGTGCTAAATCGAATCATT
>JAQIWN010000330.1:0-37048 GCA_034699025.1 Entomobrya cf. arborea Gr-Col-00668
TCTAGGTACACGCATGTACTTGTAAAATTCACAATACACGGTCGATATTCAAGTGTTCCTATTGCTTACTTCGATATATTGTATAACCAAATAAATGCTTAGGCTATAAAGAACCCAATAGTTTTTATCACATTTTTGTGGCGGTGTTTGTCAATCCAGAAGATCCAGATCTTGGAATATCCCTTCTTCGTATATGACGTAGGAAATGATAAATAGGAAAACACATCACACACTTCACTTGGCATCTTGATTTGATTACCTGTAATGTATAAAGTTGAGTATGAACTCATCTTTTTCTTTAGAGTAGATTAACCCCTGTTTTGATGACGCGATATTATGATAAACAAATATTCCAATTGTAACCCACTGTGAATAGCAGTAAACAAAATTCCTTCATTTGTCTGGCTTATTTTATGATGTATTTTGAATACAACTGGATAACAAGTTTGATGATGATGATGATAATGACGAATAGCTGGAATATTGAATAAATGCGCATTTTGTTTTGTACTTCTATCATTGTTAATTTTACGACTCATCTCAGTTTGTTTATCTGTTTTTTTATATTCATTATTACAACAATATGTCCATGTTTTTGTTGGTAGTTCCATGAAATCCGTTATGTGAAAAGGAAAAAAATAATAGATAGCCTGTAGTGTTGTTTACTGAAAAGAGTGGCGGAAGACATTCATTTCTACTGCGTTCAATAATAATATAGGCGTATCTCTTCTTGAAAGAGTTTTTTATCAAAACATACACGCTCCCAGAAGTGTGAGATGTGAAACGAGAATTGTATGCTATTAAAGATGTGTCTGTTACTTGTCAAATGTCTTTCTCGGAACTACCCAGTCTTCTTTCGAAAATGATATGTGCTTTATGCCAAGATGACAAGAAAGGAAGGACTCTCTGCTTAAATAATGTTGAACGAGGAGAATATAGATTTTTTCTTGGAAACGCAAGAAGATGTATTAATATTCAGGATGTTTTATTAGCCGAAACTAGCATTGAGGAAATTTGAAATTATGGGAGCAACGATTGTAGGCTCATTTAGATGTAGATGGTGTGTACCAGGTATTAGATGGAATTCTAGTTTACCTCCGTTTGAGGATTTGACAGCATTTACCATTTTCATGAAATTTTCTCTTGGTTCATAATCCTCTCCAGGGTCTCCTTTGATCACGCATACTGGACATTTGATGTTGGCGGCAATTTGCAATGATTCTTCGAATGTAAATCTTCCAAACATTGACGGAATGTTAGTTTTGAGGTCATGGGAAAATTTAAATAGATCAGGATTTTCGGAGTCTGGAACTGCTCCTCTAGTCAAAAGAGTCTTAACGCCCTCTTCTGATACAGTTCCTTTCCTAGCTTTCATTGTACGCTGGAGGATTTCATCGAACGTGTACGAAGGCTGTGTTATGGAGGGATCGGTTAGCTTTGTTTCTACTTCAAATAACATTTTATATGTTCTTCCTATCTGAAATAAGATGTCCCGACCGACTGCATGAAGATTTTCGATTGCTACATGTTTGTGAACTTTGCTGAAAATGCAAATATACAAGCCTGCATTAATTATCAAAATTTCAGTGATCCATTGACATTGACTCGAGGCTTAACTTGCAAACTTAATTTTTCAAACTTACTCGGCATTTGTTCCAGTATACATGAAATTTAAAATTGAGCCGAATGAGTGACCTATTAGGGTTACTTTGTCCCAGCCAAAGTGTCTCACTACCCTATGAATTGTAGCTAATCCGTCTGTCAAGAAATCATATCCTGCACCTGTCAAGTGCGAGGATAAACCGTGGCCAGGTTGATCCACTGATACTATCATCATATTATTTCGAATTATCAAGGGAATAAGTGGATCAAATGAGCTACTATTATCTTGAAATCCGTGCATAAAAAGTATAGGTGTTGGATATGATGACTGTAAAGTTTCCGAACATTTTGTACCTTCCCATAGCTGTGCTGTAAAAAGGGCAGACTGGTTTGTTTAGATCAAATCAAATTAAGTTGGCTCATATAGCTCTGCTGAATGTGCTAATTTAATTGCTTAAGGTAAATATATTTAGGCAAACCAGCTAAATGTCCTCCAGAAATGGGAACTGGAATGGCTATCTCAGTTTTGGTAAAAGAGGAGAAAAATCGACCTCTGGCTTTATACTTTGAAGTTGTTAGCTTGTTAGTACACCTTTGTAAAAACTGTACGCGAACCTTCTGCATATTGGATGGTTCTAGTTTTTTTTAAATGTTTTAAAGGTAATTTAATTTAAAAATGTCAAAGCAATAATTGTGTGTTTGTATTGATATCAACATGAACAATCGTGGATCATGAATGAAGTTTACTTAGGTATTTCAGTCATTCTCATATCCACATGTTTCTCATCTGTTTTACAGCAATTATTCAGCAGCAGACGGCGAGCTCACCTAAGCAGCAGACAGGGAACTAATGTACAAAACTAAGTTGCGCAACATGGTTTCATTTGAAGCTTCTCATAGTTTACATTGGATGTCGACTCTGTTACTGCTTCAAAAGTGTAATCTTCTCATTTTCAACTGAATTTACACTTTATACAAAACTAACCAAATTTGACTGATTGTGAATTCATACAGTGCATTGTACATGTATGTATGTTGATGTAACATAAAATCATGGCCCTGTGAATAAAAAAATAAAACAGAATTGAAGTTGCATCGTATCTCTATTATAAACGTGAATTCAATTTGAACCTCTAATCAAGAATAGCTCATTGACGAAACTACTGCATTCACATTCATCAATTTTAAGATTTAAAACAAATACTGTTACTTAATGCATTTCTGTGATTATAAAGTTGTAAAAGGTATTTTTAATCAAGTTTGGAGTCTTTGAAAGCTTGGTATTGGTTTCAAATACAGGTATACGGCGAAAGCAATACACGCATTAATTTATGGAACACAAACACAAAGGCTAGAGAGGTAATTGGGAACTAAGATAATATATTGCGCACTAATTCGTACTACAAACATGAATGAGAAAAATATGTGAATATTCTTTTCTCCCTTTTTCTCTCTCATCTTCATCTCCAGCTTTTATTTCACTATTTCTTGGTTACTATTATTATTTAAAAACCATTTTTCCTCATTTTGTGCAAAGTATTATTTCTTGAGGAACAAAAGAGTGCACAAAAGCAGCGAAGACCCTCCATAAAACCATTATCCTGTCTTATTATTAAAATGAAATAGTTTCATACAGAAGAAAAGTAGCCTTCGGTGCATACATGCATATGTACAATGTACACATAACGCATTCTTTAAAAGTTAGCAAAATAATGGCAATTGGGTGAAAGAAAAGAGAGAAAGAGTGATGCGATGTGATGAGGAAAGGGTGGAGAGGGAGTGTCTCCTCTTCTTTTCTGGCTTTAGTCTTTCACTAGCTCTTTATTCAGACAACACACTGCCACGAACAAAGAACTCTTTTGTGTGCCATCTTCATCACCATCCACGTCCCTCCAATTTTTAAATAGGAAAAACCAAGTGTTATTGTGCGATTGTTTAAATCTTTTCTCCTTTAAAAAGAAATGTCAACCGAAAGTTTGCCCTTCTCCCCCATTATCAACACATTCATTCTAACTTATATGAACATATTACTCCCCAAATACGTAATACTCACATTGTGGTATTAAAATGTATACTGTTGTACTAATAATCATAGCCAACGCCAACACCACCGCCTCCCTCTTCAACGTTTTACTAAGAAAATAGGTTGTTATGTCTCTGATACTAATAAAGGAGCTTGTACATTACGTTTATAAAACCGTCCTGCTTTTACCTCCCTGTCTTGAGCAGAAAAGTTAAAAAGCAACAAACACAATAGAGAACTACGCCACACAGCTCAGCAGTGACAATATGTCCAAAAGAATGTGTAAGTTTTTGAAAGGGTATTCATTTTACACCTACTTTTTCCCTGTTAACTTTGCGAATAAAGTATATATCTTTTTATTTTATATGCATTTGTAACCCTTTTTTCATACCCAATAATCCTCATCCGCTCCTACTCATTCATTATTATTACTATTTCTTTCTTTTTATACATAGAAGCAGCACAATTCTTTTGTCCAGAAGTAGTATAATTCTTTGTCACCCGTCACCGTCCTCTAAAAACTGTCTGACAATGGGATAATTCAAGACATTTGAGTTATGCAGTATTTATTATTACTTCCAATAATGAATATACTCACACGCTTTTAGTTGTTCAGTCAGTCAACAGTCAAGTGAAATGAATGGATTTTTCTGAGCTGAGGACGACGACGGGAGAAAGCTACTTCACAACCATTTTAGCTTGAATGTATGTATGCTTATGCTTTTAAAATATATTTTTAGATAAAACAACTTTCCCTTATACTGCGTTCACATTTATTGGTAGCTACTTATGTTGGTTTTCTCGAACATCATTTATGTTTGTACAACATATATTTTCACTTCATTTTTCAATTCACTGTCTTACATATATTATTAGGTGTGTATAAATTCATGAACACCCTTCTGCGCACTCATTTGTCCTGATAGTGTACAAAGATGGTGTGGTTTTGGCACACAAAAGCTTTAATAAGAAAGTCTGCCGGTGACACAAAAGAATTTCCATAATACAAATTAGAATTCTATAGGTTTTGTCGTTTTCTGCTTAAAGCTGTTGAAACATTTACTTTAGCTTTGTGGAAGTAAAGTAAAAATCATATGAAATTATAATAATCAATATAACAATAACATAGTACCTATTCCCTTTTATACCCTTTCTTTCCTTTGGATCATTTTCACAAAATCTAACAACTTTCCCAGTTTTTTCGCTAATATTAAAGTTTGGTTTATGAATGTTTTGAAATATGCGTAATGTCGGCTATTCCTCAAAAAGCAACTATTCTTTTTATTCATTTCACTGCCTACAACTTCTCGCCCTTTCTATCCAGGCTTTTGCCTTTCGCATTGTATGGGTTTCAGTTTTCAGTTCTCTTTCTGCTTTGTTCGCCTTTATTTTTTGGCACAATGTGAAAAGGAGTAATGAGAAGCATCTGAAATAAAATAAATTGAAGAATGAATAAATATTAAAGCGAGAATTCTTTTTTCATATCAAAGAATAGCGAAAGAATACACAGAGAAATAAGTGAATAATGGTATCACAATGAAAGCCAACAAAAGCTACTGTGTGAAAAAAATGTAATGTGAAAAATAATTCTCTTCGAAATAAAAAACCTGAAAATCCGCTTTCTACCTTATTATAAAGGACAGTAAGTCGGGGAAAGGGTGAATAAATATGTCAACCACTATTGCCATTATCACTGAAGTATTTCTTCTTGTAGACTTATGTGTACAAGAGATGCCGACTGTGATACTTTGTGATACTTGTATATAGTTTCCTTAAGTAATTATAATTGTAGGAAAGGATGAAAAATAAGATGAGAAAATCCACAAGTTGTGCACATTAATGATATTTTCCACACAAAAGATGCTAAGATGAAAATTTAGTTTTCTACTATCCTATGCATCGACATACATTTAAAATTAACAAAATTTTCAATTAGAACAACAGGTTTTGATCTGCGGTTGTGTTCAAGATGCAAAATCATAACTTCCACCTACTTATCAATCTTGTCTATATGTTCTTGTTGAAAACATTATGTAAGGATCCATATTTCGAAATGAGTTAATAATATTAGTTTTTTTAGATTAAAATTTAACTGCTTTCAACCCAAATGTTATACCTATACATGTAATGAACTAAAAGTAAGACTATACGACCATCATCATGATTGAGCTTGGAAACATATTTTGCAATGACGACCGCACACCATTTGTGTTCAAAAAAAGCACCCTACCTCATCTCCTTTCCATAATAATGTTAAAAGTTAGATTCGCAGTATGAACGTTTTTACTGTATTCTCCGGCAAGAAATGGAAAAGAATAAGATGACTCGGCTTACAAGAAAATGGCAATGGATGGGTACACAATAAACGAATATCCTTCTATCCCCATAGAAGGGTAATAACGGAGAATGGTTGGTGCTAAAGAGAAGAATGCTCTCTCTTTTCCTCAGATCCGGCCAATCGTATCGTCCAAACTGAAAGTTCTTTTTTAAAAGACTGAAGGAGAAGAAAAGAGGAAAAAGAAAACTCGACAAAGTATCCGTCCATCCGTTCCTTCTCCTCTTCTTTTTCGTTTTTCTCCATCCATTCAGTAAGAAAACGGAAAAAGAAAAGGGAAGAATAGAAAAGCGAAGTCTGTCAAGTCTCCAACAAGAAGCTGATTGTTAAAGTCATTGTTGTTAGAAGAATTGACCTATCTAAAAATCGTCTCCTCTTCTTCTCTTTCTCCGACTCTTCATTTTTTTTGCCAGCAATAAGTTTTTCATTATCAAAGTGATATTAACTGTAAACATTTTGTACAAAATCCATATTATGCATATACTATACTAAATATACATATAGATCCCCTAAAACATCCTCAAATACAAGGAAGAAAGTTTACTACTTGTACTTTACTGTCAGTTTTCTCTTCCCTCTTTTCAATCCAAATCACTAACGAGTTGTTCAAAAAACTATCAAGTTCATAAAGAGCTTTCTTAAGAAAAAAAATGTTGCATTTTTTCCTCCTCCTTTTATACTCATGTTCAATTCTCGATTCTTTTGCCATCACCAGCAGAACACCAACAAACACCAGTCCAGCATAATATACTTACATTACATATCCGCGACCTGCCTGCAACCGTCGTCATCATCATCATCATCATCGTCAGGTTTTCTGACTGCCGGAAATTCAGAGTTTTTGGCTTGCTTCCGATAGCTTTACAAGTTGGATGAAAGTACTCGTTTCCTCCAGTCTTTCAAAAATGCACAAAACACATAAAACATAAAACGGGAGGAGGACCAGAGAAAGAACCAAAGTATATTTTTGCTAGCTTTTGCTTTTTTATTCCTTCATTCCATTGTCCTCATCATTATTGTTTGAGAAAGATTCACGGAAGTTGGACCATCTCTCTTGTAACATTCATCCTTTACAACAAACTTGCTTTCTTCCGCCACACAATTTTTGATGATATTACTACTAAACTAGAGGTACATAATAAGTATACTTGCATGTATATTGTATGTAGCATGTACCTACTCCATTTACTAATATGTCCTTGGATTTACGAGTTATTTTTTTATAACCCTGCGTAAAATACTCCACATTTTCTCTCATTCAAATAATAAAAAAGCCAACATACCATCCACACACCATTACAATGATGGACACAATGAAGAGTCAAAATGTATTTTCTGGGTCAAAGAATAAAGCAAACAATAATGAGGAACAATACAAAGAGAAACATTTCAAGTCATGATGTTCAGTTGACAAGAATACATTTACGTGTATTTGTATTGTATGTACACATTTTTTCCTGTATAGAAAAATGGCATACGTAAATAATGTTTCTCTGCTGCTGCATTACATTATCTAATGTGTGTGTGGCTTTTATTCAAACCGTCATTAGAAGAATAGCTAGAAAGAAAAAAAACTACCGAGATCCATTAGCTTTTTTATTTATTGCTTCTCTCCTGCTTTTATTTTTTTGACTGATGCTGTTTGCTTGCTGGATTTGGTTGGATTGGAGTGCAGTTTAGTCGGGTGAAGTTAGTTAATGTTGTTCTCATCCGATCCGACCTGCTGCTGATCTTGTGGCTCAACTCACTCTACTTTGCTTACATAAGCATTCCTCGTTCTTTTTTTAATGCAATCGCCTGTCGATGCTCACAGCATTATTATGTCTCCTTTTTTTATTCATCGCTGATGATAAATACAATGCCCTGTCTCTCTCAGTCTCAGCTATTATTATTGCTCTGATTTTTTTACTTCAACGCAGAGAAAAGAACATCCTTGTTTTGTTGTTTGGTAAAAGGAAAAAAAATATATAGAAAGCATCAACATTTTGTACAAAAGATCGGAAGAAATATTTATTGTTACTTGGTCGAGAAGTGAATTCCCTTGATATGCATGTGTACCACCGAAAATTTCACCCAAATAAAAAGCTTGTATTGTGTACCATGTATATTTGTACCTATTCAACATTGTGTACACATTCCCTGCTCTTTATAAAGACTTCCGGATGATTCTTGGGAGAAGAAACAGGAAAACAGGCAATCTGAGTAACCACTTTCTTATTCTTTGATAAATTGGCCATTCTCCGTTCTTGATTATTAATGAATATTTGGCACAAGGTGTGGGAAAAAAAGAAACTAGCTGAAATTCGTTCGTATTCCTAAGACCAACATCAAAGATCATCTTCCACTCTTGGTTCAAGTCAGCAAATAAAATACAAATGTAATGTAATCGTCATTAAAAGGATATTTAAGCATCCACAATCCACATATAACATTATTGTCTCATTTTGATGATGAATAAATCTGTGCAACTTTAGAAATAATGTGGCTTACGACCACACCCTTTGAGAAAGGGTTCTATCCAATATTTTCATTTTTCACCGACCGACCCACCGTGCAGTTTGCAAGTAAAACGTATGCTCACATTAAAATACTCATGGAACCCTAGTTCGCGTTAAAAACCCTTTTTTGTTAGATAAATGTGGACTCGTCGGAACAAACGGCGAATACCCAGCAGCGGTTGGATATGAAGTGGTGGTGGTAAGGTTAAGTCGCACAGTGTTAACCATACAAACCTTGCATCCGGTTCTATGTCTCGTGTTTAGAGTTTGCAGATGGCGAGAAAAAAAAAAGAAAGCTGTCAACAACTTCATTTGAATAACACAGCCATAAATATTGGTAATAGGTCAATCGGACGTCCTTTACTGCTTTCAGAGTCACAGAAAAAAGCAATAAAACATTTTAATTCCATCATCATGGATAGAAACAGAGAAGAAATTGCTGGCATAAAAAAGTTGTCGAAAAAATGTACACTCACAAACACAACAGCGCAACACACACAACTTGTGTAATCCACAACCCTCTCCGCTCACTGTGTAATGCAAAATAGAAATAGAAAAAAAAAGTTGGAGCCGGTGCACACTTAAAAATTGTGCAGAACACAACAGAGAGTATATTTTTATTATTCATGATATCAAAAAAAAAGCTATAATATGCTTTGCGACCGACCGAGTCATAGTGAATGGATGTGAACTACGGAGAAAATGAATAAAACACCATTATTTTTTCACGGATGTCAGCCATTGACTTAACGTATGTTCTTCATTTGTTTAGCGTTGAATATATTATGGGTTGACTGCATTATGCGGATATATTGTGTATACAACGCGAACAGGGACATAAATTTTTGTTTTCAAAATGTGGTACACAAATCTTTGCAACACCAGTGCAGTCTAGATAAATGTCTCCATTTAAAATATACACGTCCAACATTTTTTTTCAATTTTGGACCAGAAAGATTTCGAAAAGCTCTGTATAAAGTTTCATATGATGATAATGATAAAATAAGATGAAATATAATATGTAAAAAAATGATCAGCTAACATAAAACACAACCAGTTATGTTTGACAACTTTATTTGGCATAAAGAACGGCATAATCATATAATTCAAGTAAAGAGAAATTACAACTTAATAAATCCGAGTTCATTTTTGAAAACGCGTAGCGTAATTTAAGGATTTAAAGAAAAGTTAAATGTATTCATGTTTTTTTTTGTAAAATATGCATTGTTATTGATACGGTAAAGGTTTAACCACATACACACCGTATGTTGCTGTTATGAGGTACAATGATTCACTCACATTCATGTTTTTGACTTGCTATTCGGCAGAGTTTATATTTTAGGGGACATGACCAGTTTAAAATACGCTAATTTGCTTCTTTAATCCGCAGATCGGGACCATCTGGTTACAGATGGGCATATTTTCTATGAATAGAATTATTTTTATGTGTGTAATTATTCTTTTGATGTTGTTTGCGATTATACAAGGGATTAGCGGACAACATCAACAATATAGATGTAAACTGACAGTTACGTTAAAAGGCATTTATTGAGACGCTTATGTTTATATTATCCCAATTATTTTAATAATCATGTTTTTGTGTTCGCAAATAATTTGTAATATTATGTGTACATGAAACTGATGACAATTGAGTTGTTATCCTCATTATTACAACAAATCCGATGTTTTGTACCACCTTTCTTTGATAATGGTCCAATGATCAATCCCTCAATTTCGTTCTTTGTATGTTCGGCTTTAATGACAAGAGTGACTGTAAGGTTTATAGAGCTTGTTTACGAAATAACCAGGTACAATAATATCATAATATCACATACGACTGTTTTCGAAAATCTGGCAAATCTCAGAGAAGATGTTTCATATAAGGAATGATAATTGGGTATTTTATCGTAACATTTTTAGGATTATCAAATAAAACGGTTTTATGATAGCTTTTGTTTTGCTGTCTGTGTAGAAAATATGATGAGCAAGTTATCCTAGGAATAGTATTCTAGAAATTTATGATTATCAAAATATTTTTTGGCTTAACTTGTTGAAAGTTTCCACTTTATTAATGTATAGATTTTATAAGGAAATACGACACGGATATTTTAGCACATATTCTTCCAGTATAATCTTTCGCAGTAGCTAAATATTTGTGGTTAACTTGGTAAATATTAAACATACATAGTATATGAACATAAGCACACATATTACAGTATTACTCATACAGTGAGTGAGCCTACATTGTTTAAAAAGTTTGACAATATTCTTATTTCTTTATATCCTCATTGACTAAGCTAAATTATGGATTTCATAAGACACATAATGAATTACATGATACAAACAGACTGGATGGTTCTGATATATTATGACGAGGATTTCCTTTTAAATCGCTTTTCATGTCTCACTGAACCTCTTTTTTGGCAAGTTTTGGAAAATTTAATCCTGTTTTTGTTCCTATTGATAGCCATGTAAAGAGAAGAGTTTTCTGTCTTTTCTATTCCTCTCTCTCTTCCTCTCATCTCGATTCACTTCGGTGCTGCTGATGCTGTTGTTGTGTTTTTGTCTCTCTTTCTACGTTATTATCTATCCTCCCTTACGTTGTTTTGTTTGAGGGGTCCTCATTTCCATTGTCATCTCAATAGGATATAATATGCATGCTCTACTGGCTAGTGTAGATCCTCAAACAGGCATCATTGTCACCGTCAGCACACACAAAATTCAGAGATGAATGAAAATACAACAACAGCAGCAGAAAAACGAATAAGAGGACTGAAGAGACAATTGTTGATGCTTTCTCTGTTGCTGCATATAATATTCCATTGGAAAGAGAAGATGATTTTTTTTTGCACGCAAAGTAAAAGTGGGTTTTCTTCCATTGTGGGATAACTCGGAGAAGTCTCCAGTTTATTCTTGTTAGCTATTCACTCGTGGCATGCTCCATACAGGAGAATGGGATTGGAACATTGGAGAAAGCGATGCGTACAGTGGTACGGTACACTGACAAGAGAAACTAGATGTACAATGATGATGACAAGACAGAGGAGGGAACTCAATTTCGATTGTGGAAAGGCTTGAGAAAATCTCTTACAATGATTCCTTTCAAAACTAAAACTCATTTACAAAGTAGAAAAATGTATTTCAAAGATGTTTATTTTTATGCATCTTCAGTAATCGCGGAAACAAAGATGCACTGTTTAATTCCATTTTAATAGTATTTAGCAGAATGGGAGAAAATGTCAATATTAAACTGTAAAATAATGGCTCATAAAATGCATTGATGCATGATTTTAAAAATTCATAAAAATTTAAAATCAGTAGTAGTACAATTGCCAATATTTTAGTTTCAATTTATATTGAGTAACTCTAGTTCTAGAAGGATCGGCCCTGGTATGGATTTCGAAATGTCTGATCCCCATCATTGCTGAACTCCTCGCACAAGAAGTCTACTCGACCACTGTGACTGTAATACAATTGTAGCATTCGATACAATCAATACAACTGCCTAAAATAAAATAAAAGATACATAGTGATTATATTTACAAACAATTTGTTAATTGTCAGTTTTAATTACTGATATTTGTTAAGCAAACTCATACAAAAGCAAAGAAGCCATAGGTGACTGTGTAAACATTACACACTTGAAATCCACACGAATCAGAGTTAATTTCGTACATCATAATTAGTTTTTGAAAGTAAACATTTTTGTCTGGCTTCTGGACGCCAAAACATTTCAACATAGATTTTATCTAAAATGAACAATAAGAATCATCTAGAACTTAAATAAATAAAATTTATTTATAAATCTGTACCAAATTTATATTAATCAATCATACTTTCAACATTGCTGAAGACGCTTGTTTCAATGTCCAGCCAAAATATATTAAAAAAGTAGTAGTTAAGATTGTCATTCCGCCTTCTTTTTTACTGAACATCCATATGACCATTAAACAGATATCCATCATAAGAACGAAGAATGTGCAAAAGGTTAATAAGCTAAAGATCCTACTGGCAAGGAGAAATATTTGGCGGATCTCTCTGTATGTTTCAGTTATCTGTGACGCAATTTAGAAATGGAAAATTAGTCAAAGTTCTCTCCGGCTAATAATGATGCTATTTAATTACTCAGGCATGTTTTTTTCAACCTACCTCTTTGTCAGGCATATAATTTTTACTGACAACGCGACTAGAAAATTTAAATACCACATCATTGAGTGTCCTTGTTACGAAGAAAACTAACGCTATTGAAGCAGCCAGTAATATCTCAGAGTCCAATTGAGGTGTCAGCAGACCAACACTCACGACTTTCATCCATTGTGTCATGTTGCTTAAATTAGTTACATTGACATCATTTCCGATTCCAACAAGTTTATCAAACGTTTTCCAGGTATATACTATTACATCTATTACACCAGGTTTAAACACTTCTAGGAAAACGAAAACGTTATACACAAAAATCAAAATGAAATAGTGGATGGCGAACTCCAGATGAAATCGTTTCCTTTGATTTCGCAATGTCTTGTTTTTGGGTGGTTCCAAGTCGGAGCGTGAATAACGACCAGTGGTAAAAGGCAGTCTCATTGCATTTTCAATTGATATTAAGTTAATTAGTTGTAATAGTTTTTTGGAAGTATTAGGAACGTTCATTAATGTCAAGTACAATATGCCTGCTACATAACCTCCCATTCCAACGCATATGTGAATGGCCTTGAGAGTAGCATTATCAATATTTGTAGCAAGTCTTCTAGAGAGTAAGGAATATAATAAATGTACGAATAGTGCGACTATTCTAACGATTGAAACAACCTGTAATAAAAATCAGGACATCAGAAATGATCGAGATATGTAATTGAATGGTATAATAAGCAAAGGGATTTGAAATAGTTTTTTACCTGATGCAGTGTGCTTTTCTCAATAAAATATATATTAGTAAATGTATTCCTCTTAATTCTGAATGGACATAGAAATAAAAAGTATCCAGCATTTATAAAATTCTGTAGAAAAATTTCACTTGAGATTGGAAAGTTTGGAAACATGACAAATTGACTTTTTAACCATTACTAAACACAAAACATGTATCGATTGATAGTATACAACTTTCAATGAATTTTTATGCTGTATGCACGTGCAAAAATCAATCTACAAATTAAGTTAATAGTTTCATTAATAACAATGAGAACATTGAAAAATTGGGTTAAATAGTTTACTTATTTTCAATGTCATTGTCCGTCGACCACTTTTAACGCAAAGTGTAATGTCATGAAATGATTATGCGCTAATTTGTTAAATGTGTTATAAATGTTTGCCGCACGTTTTACGATAAGAAGGAGTGGCACGTTAAGGTAGGGAGGTGTGGTGCATTACTTAATCGAAATTTTACATGAAAGTTATTAAGTTATTGATGTTTGTAACCTAATTATTTAACCAAGTGCTGGCTCAATCCATCTATTGTACTAACCGTTCTATTAGTTGGTTCAAAGACTGTAACACATTTTTTAGCCGTCTGGCTTAAAAAATTGGTTGACTTCACTTGGTAAACCCTTTCCTTACACTGTTAAGACGAAATTCGCTTCATTCAACTCCTTTCTACTTTTATAATTCAAGAGAGAATAGAGAATGCTTCGAATAGAATTCTATTATTTTTATTGCGTTGCATTTGTGAATGACTGTATAATATATTATATATTTAATCTTGTTTAAGAAACGGGAGGAATGTTCAAGGAAACAGGAACAATAGGTGGAAGTTATAGAACATTAGAAATCGACAGACAAAGCGACTCTGTATTGTATAACGAAAAGGTGATGTTTCAATGATATTAGTAGCAGACGGCAGACACATAGGCACGCACAGGTGTCAAGTCCTACAACTCAACACCACAAAACCAAAAATAGCTTATTTATAAGCATTCCAGTGTAACTGTGCATCGCTTTTGAGATTAATTTCGTCCGAAAAAGGTTTTGTGTTCGGTGCGATTCTATTCTATTTAAGCCGGCCTTATGCACTTGTTATAATCTCATTCAATTTTACACATATTGATACGTATCCGGACTCCGGATATATTTTACTATTCACAAAATCATAATGGACCTTGCTCACATTTTGCTCTGAGATGTCATCAGTTCATATTAATGAAATAAATCATACATTATATTTCATATATATAATTGCCATTGTGGAAACACAATAGGAACAGCGTATTATATTATGAACTGACATGTACTTCATTTCAGTGATGAACAATAAGAGTAGTAGCGGAATTCTTATAGCCATCTTTGTAATGAAAACCTTTGTAAACAATGTATATACATTGCCTGTTATAAACATTGCCAGTGATTTAATAGCAAGCAAGCCATCCACTTCATTCTATTTATTGGGGCATTTCGAGTGCGAAAGATTAAAAGAAGGAGAGAAAAGCTCTACTGAAGGAAGATTAAGGGGAAATATCTCGCAGCTTGAAACTAATGTCGGTTTGCTTTCTGACACCCTACTTAGCACTTTATACAGCAAGAACACTCGCACAACGTCAACAGAGCACAATGTCTTATGTATTTGAATTACCTATAATGGTTTTTGTACGAGTACTTTGTATAATAGGAGGAAAATCCTGTATTAAAACACTACAGAAATGGACATTGGGCATCGCATCGTCATCGGCATTTTCTTCATATTAACGTTAAATATTGTATTACAATACAAATACAGAAAAACTCGGTATTAGGACGCATCATGCAGTTTTGTTGAAATGTGTCACGGTGGAATAACTATTCTCTCTTTTGTCATTTTCTTACAATTATTCAGCGAAGCAATAAGCCTTTTTTATTATTTCTTCTATTATTTTCCTTCTCTCCACTTTTTCTTTTAAAAAGGTGTATAATTTTACTGAAAAACGATGAAGTATTCAAGGGAGATACACGTCTGTCTATATTGAAATGTACGTCTTTTCAATGTTTTCTCTATAAGACATGCACATAAACACACACACTATCAACACCTTTTGATTTCACTCTATTCACAACCAAATGACGAAATGAATGGAGGAGCTGAAGCGAGAAAACAAAAGAGTTCCTTTTTATCATTAGATCCATCCAAGAAAGAGCCCTTCTGATTTAACTTATTTCTTTTGTGAAATCACACAAAACCCTATTATTTGTGAATTTCTTACAGAATATAGCTAAAATGAAAAAAATAATTAAAAGATATATAAAATATAATAAACAGATGTGTACAAGTTGCGTCTCAAGACAAATCATTGACACAAAAAATAGGCTACCTGAAGTACCACACAGTATAAAGATCTGAGTACAAACCGACAATTTATATAAGTAATTAATAAATTTTACCCAATTTTAGCATCAAACATTTCATTTGTAGCTAAGCGGTTTCTTATTCTGGTTTGCCTAAATAAAACAACAGCAATAAGATAAGTCTTCTTCTTACTCCCTACTTCTACCTTCATTTCTTACAATCAAAGTTTTCTTCTAATTATAAAGTTTATCTCATTCCCACATGCAGTGTCAATGCGGCATCGTATGCCCCTTTATTTCAGGAATAAGGAAATGAGAAAAACTCTTTTTTTGTTTCAATTTAATAATCTTTTGTGCATAAGCTCCCATCATTACAGCTTTTACAAATAAAAGTATCAAAGCAAGACGGCATCTCAACAGAAATTCCATCTTATTTAAAAGAATCAATGCGCTGGTAACAGCGACGAAAAGTTTTTGCGTAGTAGTTTTAGTTGTCGTTCTTCATTTTGTTTGTGATGCTGCTTAAAATGTACTTCATTATCAAAAGGATTTTACCTTAAAACTCACAGCTTCTTTTATTTAATTTGTAAAACTGTTGAAACTTTTTTTCTGTGTTGTTACCACTAAAACGAATTAGTTATTTTGTACGGTAACATTGATGAATGATTCAAAAAGAAGAGAACTTTTATAGGTGGCATTATTTTAAGAAGTTACACATAAAAGTTGCTGCGTTTTAATGCAATCTTTGTTGAGTGGTGATGATGATATGATGATTATGATAAATAACCTACTCAACGTTTGTTAATTCAGCTTTGCATAAAAGCGAGACACCCAATGGATTTATTCGTTTTTCTAGCTCCTTTTTCTTAATTCCTTCTTTTCTCCAGCCGGCACACGGTTTCATGGCATGTTAAACAACCTGAAAAGAACTCGGTGTTCTTGTGCGTTTTAGGAAACCAAAAAGATGAATAATATTCTAAGCTGCTTTACTTTTTTACTGTTAGACAACTAGTCTCCTATGCATACAGTGATTTTATAGTTTTGCTGTAATCAGTGTGTGCAGGGTGCTATCAATGTCATCTTCAAAGATAAGCATCACATAAAAGATGTAATACTACAATTTCTGCTAAATACAGAAACAGTGATGGTGACGATAAAACAGTGAATACGAAATAAAAATTATTTTATCTGAACCACACAAGTACTAAGTACTTCAAATCCAACCAAGGTATATAGAGAAAGGGTTTATATTTTTAGAAATATGTTCCATGTATAAAATTTCACATCGAACAAGGTAGGTAGGGTAGCGTTTACATGTAACTTGTTGTTTAGGTTATGAAAGTGTGGAGTGCAATGATTCTCCTGCTTAAGGGCGATGATACAGATTAGATCATTTTTATCATACATGAGCATGTTTGATGACACCACTGATCATGTACTGATGTGTTGCTATACACAATTTCTTTGCCTTTGAAGCTGATGATGACGATAATGATAATAATGGCGATAAAACCAAAAATTCTGTTATCAGATTTTGTGTCTTGTAAATGAAATATTAATGCGATGTGATGTGAGTATGTGAAAAGACATAATATGATGCACAGATATATTCACGTAATATAATTGAATGTACAAGAGAGATTATTTTGACAATATACACATAATTCGTGAAACTGTCCCATTGAATCTAGATTTAATTGTCCCATCTGCTTTTATTCGAAACATCTCAAGCGATAAAATAAAATACTTGTCAACCAACCGTATAATTAATATATTTGTACGTATCCCTTTTGTATTCGGTCGGACGGAATCCATGTACTTTCTAGAGTCTGTGCTAAGCGGTTATAAACCATCCAACTAGGAAATTACGTGACAACCTTCGTAAATTGTAGATCGGTGTTTTTCATCAGTGTATCATGTGATGTTTGCATGTGTGCACAATAAAGCTTTCATTTTTAAAAATATGATGATGTTACCTGTGAAATCCGACTAGGATGTTATTGCCATACTTTGCCGAGTTTTAATACTGGCTTACTTTGTATGAATGGATGAATTAGTCATCATAAAGTAAGCTTTACTACTTATATTCTTGCAATGCCCCAATATATGTTTTTGCAAAAAAAAATTAAATGAATTGATGCATTCATGCAATCATTGTGAATAATGTAATGCAGTGAAACAAAGCCGGTGCTGCTATAAACATGTGTGATTTCCCTTTTATGAGTTTTATGAGAAAATAATAAATGAAAAAAGCATCAACTAATTATTTTCATAACTATCGGTGATTGTTTTCTCTATTTATTTTTGTAAAGTTGATGATCAACTTGTTATTACATTCACAATGTAATAATCGTTTTAAAGTAATGTTCTATAATAAATTCTTATTTTACATTAACTCACATTTTTTTTGTAAATATAATAATAATTTGTTGTATAATATATTAATTAAATCTATGTCATGAGTTAAAATGTAATATAGTAAATAGTGAATATGACAATAACAGGATTAAAGTTTGAGTTAACCAAGTTCACTCTATTTTAGAATAATATACGATGCACATAACATTATCAATTTATCACGCTTAAATTACAAAAAAATTCATTATGTATATGTATTATGGACTGGACATTATAAGTAATTATAGGTAAACTATATAACAGTTGGTAACAAAAATGATATTTTTCACTTGAATGATCTTTCACATCATATCTTCTATTGTTTACACACTGGTGCGGTATACTAGGCTGATCTGCAAATTCTGCTTGTGCAAATAATTATGTAGCTTGAACCTTTTAATCAACTTTCTCTAGAAATAACTGCCTATACTTATTATTTAGATCTATACTTTAGTAAACAAATGATCTAATGAATCCATGAAAAAATCTCACTAAAACGAAAGAGGGGTAATTTATCATAAGTTTTACCTTAAAATCTCTGTAATGAGATATTTATGAAATTAAACTGACTTATTTATGTACAATTTCTACAAATATTTTATGGACACCTATGAAGATGTAGCTGCACAGCTCACTCTACTTTCTATATTTATAGATTAATTGATTTTTATCTTTTTACATTTACAGAGATCCTTTAATAGTAAAGAAGAGAGGACCACATCGTTTTTTTTCTGTAAACTATCTGTTTTTAACGAAGACTATATATTTACGTCGTATAATGTATAAAATCCGTTACGTATCAATGCTGCGGTACTTCATCGAGTAAAATATTACATACTCAACTTTGGTTTCAAATGTGAATAAATCGTTTTACATTTTTTTTATCTTTTTCATCCTGATGAATGGCCAAACTTAAGTAGCTTCAGTTATTGGGCTACATTAAAGTATTGAATTAATTATAGTATACTTATATATGTACACTTTTACACACATATTAATTTCCTAATCTTAATTTTAAACTATTATCAATTTGAATGCAGAAATATATACGTCCACTATCAAACACATAATCCCACTACAACACTTTTGTTATGTACATAATATAAACTAAGAATGAAATTCAACCGGTAGGTTCATGGTAAAACATATCTAAAATCTAATCACACAAAACATGTTCACCATTTTTTTCTTATTTTCATTTTACGTACGTTTTGTTGATTTGCACCTTTTCCTGATTCGCTGTCACTTCAATTTTGCGAGATGAAGAAATTTCGGGGAACTTGTGTTGACACCATATGTACTAGAGCTACTCTACTATATTTAAGACAATTTTCTATTTATAATTTAGTAGTATATTGGATAAATTAAATTTAAAAGATTACTGGAAGGGCTCTCCGAAAATCACCACCCGCACTAGGCCCTCCCGGTCCAGCAGATCCGTTACTTTGATGATGCGACATTTGGTAGGGATTTTGACCATTGGGAATTATACCCGGGCTGTGACCATATTGTGCCATGTGTGCTAGGCTAGGTGTTAATGAAGTAACTCCATGAGTGCCAGCCGTTGTGGCATGTATTCCTGCCTGATTAAGTTGGGAGTAGTAAGACGCAAGTGAAAACTGTGGAGGGAAACCGGGAGCCCCTGAAGTGACAACCATACCAGAAGATGGGGAAACTGAAGATCCTTGATTCATATCATTATCCGGAGTGGCCCTATGGTGCATCCCATTATTACCACCACCTTGTCTACCCATACCACCAAGATGACCACTACCAGATTGATTATTATGATTATTGGAATTCGGCCCATGCATCGGATCCGGCGTCCCCGTTGCCGACTCGTCATGAGAACTGCTCTTGGGAGAATCCGACTCGGTTGACTTGTTCCCATTGTGTAGGAGGTCGTAACGATCGTTCCCCGCAGCTGATGTCGGAGTCGATCCTATAAAAAAATCAAAACGAAAAAAATAACTTATTAGTATAACAATCAATTCACCTCTTTTTAAAAGCAGTCAAATAAATAATATGAACACAGCATAAAAATGCATACAAAAGCAATAGCTATATTATAGTTTCCTCGTCGCACAGCCACAATAACGTTATCTCTTTATTGTTTCCATTCTTTCTCTTCAAAAAACTACAGTTGATGAGCCAAAAAGCCATATCCCTTTCTTTCCTCACAATAAAATCCCACATTAGCACAAATGCACAGAGAATAGAGTTTGCATTTTATTGTATTTTTTCTGTGTCAGCTAATTCCTTTTTTTAATGGCCAATATCATTTTATATTAGCCAATTCCATTTTCTCATGTGCATGTGCCTCCCTTGTCTTTTTTCTATAAATACTGTAGCATAAAAGGTGTGATGTAACATGTAGAGTCAATATTGACACGACAATACTAATGATGATGATAATCAATGACTCCCATTCAAAATGCAAACACTACATTATGCATACATACATATATCTATTATACATATATATCGAAACACAAATATAAGATTTTTTCATCTTACTACTCAACTCAGCGGTAATTCTTTCCAGCAGCAAAGAGCTTCTTATAACGTGTCTATTTATCATAATCACCATCTTGTACAATTTTATCAAGAGCTCAGATCAGTCCTCTTTTCAACCACTTCGCACAACAACGCTTGTGTTTGGTGGTGCATTGTCGTCTCTTCTACTTTTAAAACTCCTCTTGCATTAGTTTTTTTTCTCGCTTGATATAAACAAGCTTTACCGACAGCAGATTCAATCATCATGCATTATAAATGTGATGGAAAAAAGCATTCACTTTATAGTTTGTAGATTGAATATACATATTCGCTTGTTCTCTTTTTTTCTTCGTCTACTCTACTGACTATGTACACACGTCACGGTGAATCGGTTTATTACCTTCGTTTGTTTACTGCCATTCACACAGTATGCATTAGCACGATGATATGAAAATTGAAAAGAGACCGAATCGCCCCAGTGGGCAAACTAATTCCTTTTCTTTTCAACGCTGGAGAATGCCGTCCATTCATGTGAATATGTATAATATGCTGAACTCCTACAGTCAAGCCTCAAATATTGACTTTCAAACAATTGCTACTCCACTTTGCTTTCAGCTTCTTTTCTTTTTCTCTTTTTTTATTATTATTATTATCTGCCTCATTCAGCTCACGGCGTTTGTCATTGTATCGTGAAGTGGCTAATTCATGCATTATAGATGCATGACAAGCACTAACCAACATGCGTTGTCTCGTTCTCTTCGTCATGAATAAAATTGATATTTCTTTTTGGCTAATATGAAATGGCCATTGCTCTCTGATAATGACGATGATGATGGTAAGTGAGGTGACCCGCAGAACAAGAAGGGGAAATACCCAGTAGCTAGTAGCCAGTGTTTTTTTCTGCACGACCTAATAATACAAGACACAAACATTGCTACCGCATTTTCTCACTACATTTTCTTTTTTAAAACACTGACCCCCAAAAGAGCCAAGCCAATTTTCCCAAAAGAACGTGTTTGCATACTGATGTGTGCATTTTCTTTAAAATACTCTTATTTTATATATTTTATTTGTATTTTATATGAATGTGGACTAGCTGACAAAAAGCAGAGAAAAGAGGAATATAATTTTTAGTGTAAAAGGAGGATAAAAAAGGTACGTACTTACCAGGTGTGAAGTGCTTGTTAGGACTCCCGGAATCAAAATATCTTGGGTTGTTTGAATCCAGATATGATTTCCCTGCGGCTTCCTGCATGTATTTTGCCGCTGCTGCAGCCACGGCTTCTGCGGATGGGTACATGGAGCTGATGGCCGCTGCTGAGTATCGGTACTTATCATCGATCCCGGAATACGCCTTCATCGCATCCTGCATTGAAGAGACCACTTGATGAGCTGCTGGAGATGAAACTGCGGCTGCAGCCGCCGCTGCTGCAAGACTTGAGTTGTGCATTGCTGAGCCAAATCCCGCTGCCCCTCCATATGCACTGTTGTAGTAACTTGACATTTGAGCTGCCGCTCCGGGTAATCCAGCTGAAAATTCAAAAGAAACGACGAATGTGTTAATTTTTCATGAATTAGTATTGATTTTCTACTTTTCAACAAAATAATATGCTTTTGTGCGATTTCCTTGTTACATTTTCAAAGGTATATAAAAGATACCACTGCTCTACTACGAGGCGACACTAAAAACCATTTTAACCTTTTCATTTTCTTTTCTCCTCCTTCTTTATTCAACTCCGTGTCAACCACATATTGCATCATTATTTAACCAACATCATACTGAGCAAAACCTACATGCACCACTTGAAAGCACCAAAGCCACCTCTTTCATTCCACTTTAAATACAAGTCTTTATACTAATTCCATTATGGTTCCATTGCCACTTGGAATAATAAAAATATTGTCCCATTTTGTCAATGGATTATGGTGAGAAGAAATCTCTAATAATATAATTCCGAATTCTCTTCACAAGTTTAGTTGAAACATAATGAAAAGCATCAAGCAAGGCCAAAGTATACGTTCTCCTATAATCTTAGTCAGATTTTTTAAAAGTATTTTATTTACAAGAGCCATCAGAGAACACGTATATTTTTTACAAATGAAAAAATTCCACCATTCACGAAAAAATAAAGGGTTGAACCCGTCGACATTGTGTAAGGTACAATACCAGTGTACAACAAGCATCACATTTGAATGTGAATGTTTATTTTATTTCTTTATTACAATCAACCATATTTATGTACTTTATTATTTTCCCCAGTCATTTTCCCTTTTGCATCATCATAGAACACAGACACACACACGCTTTATCATTCCATTATACAATAACTTCATAGCATCAGCGTAATAATCATAATCATAACCGTAAATATAATCATAACTCAATCCAATCTGCCAAGTCAACTATTTTTCTGTTCCTCTCCCTGCTCTCCACACTCTCCGGTGTATACGATGGAGGTATTAGTTGAGAGGGGAAATAAAGAAAGAAAAGACAGGAAAGAAAGGATTTTTTCTCTCTCGCTCTATGGGAGTAAGCCATTTCACCTTTTGTAATACTGCACCATTCTTTTCTTTAAAAAAAATGTATATGTATGACAAGACACAAATGATAATTTGAAATATTTTTCTGTTCACTATTCACAAGAGCATTATGATTATTATGGTGATTTTAGTGTTTCTCTGCCACAAGGTAGCCTGAGTAAAAGAGAATCACACTTTGAAAATATGTATTTTTGGTCACATTTTGTAAACCTGCTGGCATCTCATCGTTATTTTGTTATCATCATCATGTACGTGTTAGTTTCTTCATAAAGATGTAAGTTAAATAAGTAATAATAATTCAAGAAAACAAGACATTGTTATTCCAGAGAGGTTTTTTACTCATAGACATTTGTAATGATTATGACGAACGTATGTCGTTTATGTCTTTACAATACAATACCAGTCCAAAGTTAAATGACAGGAAGGTTTGAAGGTATGACTCTATCAAATCATCTTACAATATTTCATTTCTAACTATCGAATTCCTCCACCCATTTAAAACGAGAACCTGTTGTCAGTTAATTTGACCTTTGCCAAAACTAACAAATCAAATAATTGTTTTAAAAATTCCAGTTTGACTGACGAATTCCTGCAAATCCCTGAAGAAAAATTGTACAATAGTCATTTTCTTAAAAAAAAAAAAAAACATTCAAAAGCTAAACCATTTCCGCTTCCAAATAACTATTTGCTTTTTACGACATGCGTAAATTTCACGCATGAAAGTTTCTTCATCGCAATTTCCTTCACAAAAAGCAAGATGTGCAATGCAGATGGTGTCATTATGAATTACACAAAATGCTTTTGTTCACTTCACACTATTATTCGCTCGTCTCAACCTCTTCTCAGTTCTTTTCTGTTTCCCCGCCTCCTTTTTCTCCTTTTCAGAGAGCACCACACAGTCAAACTACCAGTATCAGAGCAGTGTTTAGTGCCAAAGCTCATTGCTTTTTCAAATGCTAGCTTCACAAAACAGAAACACAAGCAAACAAAAAATGCATAATCGTCAATGTAATAATGACAAACATGTATATATGCTCTGTAGTAATATCCAGCCTTTTTCTTCACACTCCACCTTTTGTTGTATAGTTGCATGCCTCATCATCATCATCTTACTTCTCCTCGCATATAATTTCTTTCTATTATTATGGCTCACACTTTTGAAAACCTCTACTCTTCTTCTGTCTTATTCTTTTGCGCTGTTTGAATAGGCGATAATTTCCAGCTGCATTGTTACTCAATAGAAATAAAAAATAAACTCTAAAGAAAAAAAAACTGTAGAAAATAAAAATCGACACTTGCATTGCAATCATAATGCATTACAATGGCTTTATTATTAGCCATTATGTTTTACTAGTTTTATTATTATTGCTAGTTCTTGCTTTACGTTAGTCAGACACAAGGCACGCTTGCCTCTTCTTTTGCATTGAACATTTACTTCCATCGTCATCCAACTAGTTTCTCTATTTATTCCTCCATACCTACCTACCTACCTAATCATCATCATAACACCTTCACCACCACAAGAGCAGCAAACACACACATTACCAACAACTGTGCTCGTTTTTATTCACATTCCTTAGCAAAAAAATGAAAGAATTTTGTCAATTTAATTTGCACCAGGTTTGTCTCCTTTAGTGTAAAAACACTATACAAGCTCCCCTGCTTACTCTCCGCTGGTTGTCATTTCTCCCCACCAACCAAGTAAACGTTTTTTACTGTCCCTACATCCCATTATGCCTCTACTCTCTACACACTATACTTTGTCATACGTGCAAAAGTGCATCTTTCTACAATGAGCATGACATAATCTCATAAAAGATACACACACTACCCCAACTCATGTTATAATACATAAAAATTACAAAATGACTAAAATCTCCAGGTACTGATTTTTAGGTACCATCTACCTTCATCATCATAATCATCATCACAAGTCCATTTCCTCTTTATATTTTTTTTTGTAATAATCTTATTCACCTTTTCAATTTTTGGTTTACAGTACACCAAAGCGTTATTGTTATTGTCAAAATTATCATTATTACTACTGCTTTTAGCTGTTTATTATTGTGCTCATACAATCAAACTCTACAACGTGCAATTATTGTCATCATCATTACACATACGGAAAGTTAACATCTCTATACACTCGCACTCATCTAAGTAATAATATAATAAGCATACAACGAGCGTTGCATGGCAGGGCAGCCTCTATGAACATTTTGAAATGAATTGAATGACTGAATAATTTCTTAACAACAATACATCAGCGATGAAGCGCATTGAGTGAGTGTACAACAATGACACTACAAAACTCTATTCACAAACTTCACAATTCGCTAATATTCACATGATGATATGTGCTTCTCCACATCATATTTTTATTTTCTTATTCTTGATTCTCTCTTTTGTTACCACCACCTTTTCGTATGGAATATGCTACAATACAATACTATACCAGGTTATTACCTGTTTGTTGGGTGCGTAATAATTATGTCACCGTTCTTTTTACACCACCATCATCAACTTCGTAGCACACCTTGAAGAAAAGAGAAGTCCTGTCGTCTTTTTGACAAGCCAATAACCCTCACTTTGCTATTTAAGATGTCTAAAAAAATCTTTACGCTATTGCATTACTTCCACACACAAGAGCAACCTTACAGACTAGTCCACAATACAGCATCTTACAAATATGAACCGTCATAATAATTATTATGATGATTATTATTACTTTTGTACATTTTTGCCATCATCATCATTACAAAAGTGCTATAGATATATTGAAAGAAGACTCTAGGATAAGCAAAGCCAGAGAACTTCTCTGAGAGAAGTGAGTGGAATGCCAAAAGAGAGAAAAAAGGGGGTGTTACGCTGGCTCATCAAACAGCCATCAAAACTGATTTACAACTCGCACCAAGAAATCATCTTGTCATAAACGGACATTCTAAATTCTAATGATAATGATTATGCATAACATGCAAACTAGACAGATAGTGCAGTTTCTTTTTACTCTTTCAACCACAATAAAACAATAATTACCCACTTATCATTTGCATGAATGATGATGCACCCAGAGAGTGAAAGACAACACAAACCAACATAATGACAACTTGGTGACAACAACGTTAACAAAATAACAAAAAAAACAATTAGAAAAATCGAGATTTTAAAAGTTGGACAGATGAAACTGCCTCATAGATCAATCTTTTTATATACACATGGCATGACGAGGCGTGGGTGATTTCTCCCCAAATGTTTTAGCGATAGCCATCTCGTAAATTGAAAATGTTTTCACTCCATCATCCATCCTATTATCCTTGTTACTGGGGATCAATCAATCCATTACCATTTTATCAGCAATCCGTGTTTTGACTTAAAAGACTGTGTATTATTGATGTGTTGTACTCAAATAGCGAAAAATTAATGAAAATTTTCAAGTCCTCAAGTTGATCTCATGCAAAGAGAAGCATTAGTAACACGATCGATTTCTATCCAGTTGAATACAATGCAATCATCCTCCTCACTTTTACTAACTGACCTGGATGAATACACAGAGTTATTGTTATACAGCCGTTGTTGTATGGAAGTTGGAATATAAATAAGCATGATGATGATGGTAGTAACAAACTTATCGAAAAACACTAACTTCAATCCAACACTCCGTCATTTTATGATACATATAGAATTTGGTTCACTCTCCTCTGCTATATTGCCCATTGTATTATCCCGGCTATTATTATTGTCCAAAAAGTATTGCTTCCTTTTTTAGAGCTTCGAATATGTAGTATTGTGTGCGATCGTTTATTGTTGTGCTTGCATTATTGAACAGATAATAGGAAACTAGTCAGCAGCAAAAACCTGGCCTAGTGCAAATGCAATGGAAATGATAATAGTGAATAGTGTATTTTTGGAGGTGGTGATGCGATGGTGCTTCATTTTATTTTGTGTGTGTGTGTCGATAATAATGCCCTAATTTTTGTCCTTTTCTACACAGATGAATAGGAAAATGGACTCTTTTTTTCCTATTGTGCTTCTATGCATGCATCATCATCTCTTTCTCTCTATCTCTCTGGTGTAAGGTAGAATGACAGAGCAAATAACACTTGTTTAGCTCCCTTTTCAACTTCTCTCTCTCATCTAAGTAGACTGTGAGCGAGTGAGTTCAATTCAAATATCCATCTATCTATCTATTTCTGTCCATTCGCTCAAGAGTTGCATTGCAATCACGCTTTAATATTATCATCATCAATGGCACATAGTACATATGTCTGTCTGTGTGTGTGTTTGCTTTTCACTTCCATATAATATTCTATACGACACCAGTAAAAGTTTGCATTTGCTTGTCATTCTCTTCTTTCTTCTTATTCTTCTATTCCATCACCATTTTCTATCCTCTTTTTTACAATGGGAACAGAAAATGGGAAAAAAGGAAAGGGCTTCTCAATCTCTATTATATTCTTCCCTCATCTATTCATCTAGCAAGCTCATCTTTCTTTTCTTTTCTCAATCTATAAAAAAGTAAGCCAAATTCAATCTAATTTCCTTCCTGATTTCTTCCTATCAAAATATATACCATATTGAGTATATTCGAGAGCTGTTTCTGTTCCAATCTCAAAAAAATTGTATTGATAATGATTACAAGAATGTAAAGGCAATACCACATGTTTCCCTCTTTTTTATGACAATATGATGTAAGATCGTGCAAGACAGAACATAACAGGAGGGCAATGCAGTGCAACTCTCAGAAATAATACGGGTTCAAAAAGTTATTTGCTCTTGTGATCCTCTTACAGAAGAGAATGTCATCATGAAATATCAAACAACCCCAATGTCAAGAAGACACTCCGCCAGTCTGCCTGCCCTATTGCACCTCCTTGTCAACTTTCAAGCTTTACACAACATTTTTGCATGCATCTGACTTCTCTCTCATCAATAGTGAATACATGCAATGTAAACAGTTCAATTATAATTTATCTAGTGTTCATAAGTTCAGCAGAGAACAATTTCGTTTTTTTGATCATCATCAACTTGATCCAAAAACACGAAACCAAAACCAACAACCACACCAAACCAAAGAACATGGTCATCATGCAAGCCAAAACTTTGCATGATGTCGAGGGTGGGGAGTGGGAAAGCGTGACAGCAAGCAAGCCGAGATGGATAAATGATGGTGAAAGAGAATAAGAGAGAGAACAAAACAAGGCAAGGTAGCAATTGAGAATTTCTTCTCTGCAGTGTGCAAACTTGATTTCATGATGCTGAAATAAAATCCTTGTTAAACTTTTCGATAAAATCTCATTACGATTTTTAACACAATACGAATTAGCGTTTGACATTTTAAACGTGCTAAGCACACCTCCTTGTTAAAGAGATAGCGAAACCTTTTGAGAATAAAGAGGAGAGAGATTCTTGTATTGTCATTTTAGTGACAGAACTAATTCTTCCATTTTCATAATTCGCACTGATGCATGTATCTCCACATTCTGAGAACAGACATAAAAACCTGTACGCACATTTGGATTTTGCCTTCAAATGGAATCTCAGAAGATTGAAAAAAATGGTCACACTCAATCAAGTTTTGTGTCCTAATGTCAAGTCATAAAATAAGCTCCTCTCATTTTTTGGCTTGATGAAATGCGTGCTCTCAACTTTTCTTTCCCTTTTATAGGTTTCAGCATTCCACAACTACAACTAACAACCAAACCAACGTGGCTATTTCAACTCATGTAAATATGCTTTCGTTCGTGCATGAAGTAAATTCAGATGATCTGTCAGTTATTTTACTTTTGGTGGTCGAGTCGGATTTTCTTCGTGTTAAATCGGATGGATGAGTAGGATAATTTGACATCAATCGAACAAGCCAATTGACAGTTATGTATACAGACTCACAATCTAGGGGAACAACATTGGAATTAAATACACAGCCAGCAACACTGCCAGCCCCTCCCTAATAGTTTACTTACATGTTTTTTTGCACGTTTTAAATTATAAAAACATCTACCCACGTTCGTTCATACATATTTTTGCTGATTTCAATTTATATCATAATTTGCAAAGTGCAATTCTTTGTGAATGTACGTGTTTGCCCCAAAAAAAACATTTTTATAGTTAATCGAGAATTTATTTTATCTGATTCTTTTTATTACAGCAGAGATTTCTAAAAGTTATTAAATAAATGTACATTATTGTAATGCATCCATTCAGAATACTTGATATGACACAATAAATGCAAAAAAAGAAATCCTGTTTGCTTGTTGTTTACTAAACAGAAGCTTGTGTGCACCAATATGCACATTTACACAAAAAAAGGTTCCTCCAGTTTAAGTTTTAAAAAAATTTCTTTGAATTTCAAAAGGACCCAGGTGTACATTGCGACAATAAAACCCAAACAAGCAAAACCAGGCACGAATGAATTCTCTCAAATTGTCACAAAAACGTACATGCACATAGATGAGCATTTTGGTTAAAGGATCATGTCACGTCGTTTGTGTACAAATATGATGGTTATGGTATAACATGTAAATACGTACTTTTATAGATATATTTTTATGTTTGTAATAAGAACATGAACAAAAAACGTAAGCTCTCTGTACTGATTTCTGGTTGAGCAGACAAATGTAAACGAAACCGGCCAAACTTTACTCTCTCTATACGTTCAACAAAAAAAAACAGATTTAACATCAGAGAGACGAAAATTGCTCAATGTGCCGTGATAGCATGGACTAATGGTTGGGTTGAGGAATAATATACCCTACCTACCAACAAGCAATATGCAATGGCATTGCGTATCCAAATGAGCTCAAGTGAAAAAAAAACCAAAAGGAAGAAAAAAAACTCTTCTGAAAGCTAAGCTACCATTTTACCACCAGGCAGTCCACCACCACGAGTAAATGTCAGCATAAAGCCGAAATCTTCACAATAAATGCATGCACGACGACCAAGAAAAAAAGTGTGTAGTAAGTTGTGAGAGTGTGGGACAACTTGGAATATAAATGATATTGTGAGACTTGGCCAGGTGCAATGCCCACGGCAGCATATTTATTAATATTACTGCTACTTCTACAACTACCACCATCACTACCGTATTTAATGTTTTTCTCTCACTTTGACTTGCCAAATAAAGCTAATGTGCTGCTACTCACATGAACAGAAAAAATCTCCAGAGAAGAGAGCTCCCTCGCATAAGAGAAAAAGACGCATGAACTATCAAAAGGCAAATCTCGTATCTTCACTTCCTACCTTGTCTTGTGTATTTATTCCCTCTTCTGACCCGAAATCATTAACTAACTCATTCATTCGTTTTTTTCTTCATTGTCCCTTCTTGGCTTTGTTGAATACACCAGGATTTTCATTAGAAAAGAATCAAAGGTATTGTTATTCTATAAAGCTAAATCCTTGACTTTTTCAAAAGGACCAATACTTTTTCCTTTTGCAGTTGTAATATTTTTTTCATCCTTATTCTCAATATTTTTATTGTAATATCTATCATATTATGTATTTAACTTTTGTGATAAATTACCTTTCTAACTGTCAACAAAAATACGTATGGTCAGTTCACAAGGGACGTTATTCAGGAGGGAAAAAACATAGTAAATAAATAAAATAGCTTATTGTGAATATGGATTTTTGGTATTGTTATTTTTTGATAAGGTGCATAAGTAATGGTAATCAGCCAAGGATAAAAATAAGAAAGAACGAATAACAAAATGTTGGGCACATGGGCACTTGTAAGTGGAAAACCGGGTATGTTTTATTGCTCTGCTAATTTGACAGCTCACCGACGACATTTCTTAACAGTATTGTTTTTTTCTTCTCTCTAGAAAAAATATAGAATAATAAAAATCCGTACGATACATTATCATGGTGCACCAATCACTTGCACACGTGCACAATGACAAACATTATAAATGTAAAAAAGGACAAAGACAAGGCAAGGCCATCAAGACAGCACTTCTCTAGTCAAAATATCATAAATCCAAATAGATTTTCGTCGTCAATAATAAAAACAAAATCAGATTGAAATTCCAGGTAAGAAATTTTCTCTTTTCAATTATTGCACCCATCTTCTTGGCTAAGGCATTGGGGATATAACTTTTATTGCAGTTTGGTTTTAGTGGTGATGACAAGTCAAGTCAAAACACAAGGTAATTGCATATCTCTCTCTGCTCATATGCATATCAACTTTACCTTTACCGTGTGTATTGCTCATCTTCAATGTTTGGAAAATTCTTCACTTTTATGATACTTGCGCCCATGACAAAAGAGCATGAAATGACAAAACAAAGAATTTTCGGGGATGAAGATAACATTCACAAAGTATGCCATAAACTAATAAAATCTGACTGGTGGTGTTGTTGATTTGACCATTTATTTATCAACATCTCAACTGTGAGTATCTGAACCTCACTTCACTAGAATTTCACAGGTGGACGTCAAAAAAATCATTATTATCCTCAAGGTAGGTAGCAACTACTACTCCACTACTACTTTACTTACTACAACTACACGTCTCCAACAATTTTTATAATATCAGCGAGCCAAATACAAAAACACAAGTTCATACTTTGAATCATGATCTAAAGAAACCAACTCGTAAAGCAACTTTTACTTGTCAACAAATATCTCAAGAATTATGATGATAAGAGAGAAACAGATAGGTAATAATCAACAGATAGAAACATTTAGAGCGATCCTTCAACATTCAACATTTTCCCTATCATCATAATCATCAAGCCATTCTACAGCTCAGAAGGTTACCTAATCATTGCTCATTTCATTCGCTCATAAAGAAGACATGAAAAAAGACAATATGATTTGTTACTCAAATGAAGACAATGAATTTCAAACGATCATGTTTATGATAACGGTTATGATAATTATCTCCAAACAAGTAAAACTTTTGAAATTTTCAAGATTTGTTAAGCATGTACTGCGTAGTTTCATCGCTGGAATTTAGTCGCACATTCCATGCATCACCATTTTGCCCCAAACATACATACTTGGCTTTGTATACACATCCAACATAAAATTATTTCCAATATAATAAATTTAAGAGAGATGAGATTTCAATGTAATACTTAAAGAATTAATGCGGTTTGGTAAAATATAAAATTTCTGCTTAATGGTCTTAAATGATTTTTCATTGTATTATTAATATCATAATGGCGGAACAAGATAATAGAGTGTTGTAAGTAGACAAAGCAGCTTTTTCCCTGGTTAAGTGTGCAAAAGCAACATCCAACATAACATCAACCACAGTAAGCATTTTTTTTATACGTGATATGACATGGTGGAAGGAGAAGATAGAACTAAACAGCAGCAATAAGCCAGTATACTTATGAATACAAGCCTTGACGGCTGGATGATTTACAGTCTTGTTTTCAAAGAAGAATTAAAGCATTAGATTTAGATGGATGGCACAAATGATGTTTCATATAAAACTACTAAATGCACACCATGACGTACTCCATCTCTCACTAACAGCCAAGCCAAACACTTTTACACATTAACATCTGTGTAACTTTGCACAAAAAAAGTTAAACTAAACTTTTTAATGCTAAAAACTATGTATTGGGTAAAATTTTTGTGGCTACATACATAATGTGGCGTGTAGCCGGACGTGATGCTGTTTGTTGGTCGATTTATCATTTTGTTTCAACTTGCAATATTTCCCTCTAAACATTCCAATATAAGGAGAGAAGAGTGGTGGTGGTGGTGGAAAATGCAAAAGAACACTTGAAAATCAAGTTGTTACGCATTATCACATAAAATTATGGTATAAACAACAAAGTTTGCATTCCACCACCACTCATCCACTCTCTCCGTTTAGTTTTACAGATTGAACATCATCATCATGATCACTATCGTACAAAGTCATAAATGTAGTTTTGTGTGATGGTGGTAGTAATAATGTTCTCTTGTACCTTATGTTAAAAAAGACGTGTAAAATGAATATAGATTATAGATGAGTCTATTTCCACTTGAATAATTTATGTTTCAATGTGTTTTAACACTGGTCGTAGAAGAGAGAGAGAGAGATAATATGCGAGCGAGAGAAGAAGAAGATAATAATGATATACAGGCAGAAGAGGGAGAGAAGGAGTTAATAGTGATGTCTGCTGCTTTTTAAGTTGTGTAAATAGTTTCATACTATATTATATCAGCACTCTGATCATATCTTCATGCTTTTTTAAAGTATATGATTATAGGGAGTAGTAGTTTAGTAGTAGTAAAGCCGGCGGCCCAGCCTACCTGTTTCCAACAGCATTGCTCCTGACGCTCCTACTGCATCTGATGCCTGCCTTGTCTGTCGTTCTGTAAATGACATGATAATGTTAGGTTATTACTTCATAAGTATGCTAGTTAAATTAACTCGACAAACTAGGCGGCTTCACCACTTTTTTATATTATGCACACACACATTATATTAGTTAAACAAATTTTGTGTGCCTTGTGCTTGTGCCTCGCTAAACTATGTGGTAAAGTAGTAACTGTTGAACTGTGTATTTTGCTACATGATACACGAGCAGCCAAACTTTTAATGTGTAGGCAGGCTGGTTGTCTACCAGGAGAACTGACAAGCAGGCGGATAAATTGTTTTACACGTTATATTATCTCCTTCTCTTGTATTTTCCTTCCTGTCTCTTTTCTGGAATATTATTATTTGTTACCTCTATTGTCTTGGTACGAAACGGTTCAAGCTTTTTCGAATCTGTAAAGGGTTGACTTTGAAATTGCGAGACGACCTTTTGTCTTATAAAGTATAATAATAAGCAGTTATATAACATCTCTAAAAAGATTAGTATCTCTTTCCATCATCGTAGTGTGTTACCTCAATTAATTTCACGCTGTCATTAAAATGATAGCCTTCCTACTTACTTACAACCATTATCACATGCTCGCACTATCAGAGTACATAAGAAGGTGTCATGTCAAATTAATCACAACGTTTTAAGAGATCTTTCATGTAATATCAGAGTATCTCTCTGGCTATCATAGTACATTTGTACGAACAAGATTTCAAATTGAGATAATCGTGACAAGTCATTCACAATCCTTTAATAAACAAAACAATCCTTTTAGCATATCACTAATCTCTTTTAGGCAAGGTAGAAAAGTAGCCGTGTTGGTAGGTAGGTACACTTAAGTTAGTATATATTCAATTATCTATAGTTATTTGAGTAGGAGTAGAAAAGGAATGATCCTAAAATTGTTAATCTTTTCTTTCTGGAGGAGCTTCTACTTACAACTCGTAACATTCAATTTGACAAAACAAAAAAGCTGATTAGATCTGCGGCAACCTTATAGCAAAAAAAAAACAACGAGAAGGTTGGGTACTTAGTCGTTGATCTTTTTTTGAAACATGTCTTTGATTATGTAAAAAGAAGCATACAGCCAACATCACTGTTTTATTCAGGTTTATTTTTTAAACTTAATCATAAATAAGAAGCACAGGGATACATTTTGGCAAGGCATGACTGATCCAATATTATCTACCCTTTTAGATATGCTGCACGCTTTTTATCTTGATCTTTTCTCAGTTCTCACACCAGCCTTCTTGCTTTGTAGGCAACTACAAAACCGTACAACCGCAAAATAAGTAAGAGAAGGGAAGCAAAAAAATATCAACTTTGCGACTTCCATTTGTGAAGGCTTTGATATTCACTGTTGCTGTTTTTTTACCACATTTTTTTTAAAGAGAGATAAATGAAGTAAGACACTTTATATGGTCTGACGGGGTCGACTTGTCGCTTATGTTTCTGTTTTGTACTCGTTGTGTGTGGTGTAAAGTCAATGATGGTGATGGTGGTGGGGTCTAGTCTAGTTTGCTTGGTCAAACCCAAAAGCGACTTGAAAGAAAAAAAGTATAGTTTATCTACAACCAAAAAAATGTGTTACTCCTTTGAAACGGCATTATATGGAATGTTTTTGGTGTGGTGTTCGTAGTAATACCAGTCATCATGAATGGGACTTCTCTCTCATGATAATCGACTTAAATCTATATTTTTTTTCGTTTGCTAAACTTTTGTGTAAAAACTTTTAAATTGTAATGGATTTTCCCCCTAACTGTCTACATTTTTCTTTTCATGACCTTTTACCACTCAATCGGTTATGCTTTTTTGCTCACTCATTTTCTCATTGTCAGATGAAAAAAGAAGTTATAAATAACAGTGTACATTGGTGTAAATTTTGCCAATGCTGTAATAAAGGGTTGAAGGCACGGTAAATTTCTATCATATTGCTATCATACAAAAAGGAATATGATCACGTATATTTTTGAGTTGATCCAGAAACATGCCCTTTTTTAAAACTAGTGCATGAAAATTATCACGGGACAATTCAAAATTCTCCTCAACTCTAGTCAAACGACTATGTTGAAAAAGGCATTTTACTAAAAAGTGTTTGTTCCAAGTAACACTAAACATGTCAAGATATGCTGTCATTAATTATGACTGCTATGTGAAATTCACGCGACGCCAAGAACACATAAACAAGCCAAAATACCCAAAGTAGAATATAGAATGAGATTTCTGTTCTGACTCTCTGGCTGGGACGTGAGCAAATGTAGCAGGCAAGTAAGACAGCAACAGTTTTTATTTACAACCATTTTAGTTCAGCCTACACGCGGTTGAACGGAAGTTTGGTTGGTTTCTTTATAAACCGTCAAGCAACTCCTGTCGTTCCCCTTCTTTCCCTTCGAGCTAATAGTAATTGTTACTTCTCTGCTCGTGTGTGTGCAACCATCCCGAAATGGTAGTGGATAACAATAATTTTCACACCCTAAAACAATGCAGTGCAGTAGAGAACACAGCACATAATGGCCGAACTCTAATAAAATGTAAGAAAAAAAATACTAAAGAAAGAAGGAGAATATTTTTAAAAGTTATTTTTTTAGCGCAACAACACTCAACATTTCTTTTATGATCATGCAACTCTTTTTATAAGCTTATCATTGATTGGATCACTGACCAAATCCAAACTCTCAGAAAATAAAACTCACGAAATAATCTGCAAAAATAATAAATTTTCAATGCGCAATCACATATTTACCAAGCTAACGAGTTAGGAGTGACGATGCACAGTCACACGTTTTCCATTTATTCTAAACTCAACCAATGTAACTGTTTTTCTCTCTTTTTGTATTGGATATTATGTTATGTGCCACATCGTTTCAAACCAAATAAAAACCTATTCCTTTTTTCAAAGAACCCTTAAAATACCAAGAAATGCAATTAGAAGAAAGCAAACCAAAAAAATATACACGTACAAAAACTTGAAAAGAACGAACCCAGCTTTAAAATGAAGTTGACGAATCATCTGCTGTTTATTTTACGTGTTGGAGATTTCTAAAAGAAGTCATTATGTCGATATATCTTATTTTTTCGCATAATCATCGTGAAAACTACAAACCAAACCAATCGTAAGATCCATCATTCCGATTGCATGCTATTTAACCAAGCTAATAAGTCGTTTTTGCATTTAGGCAGTATAAAACGCTTGTTGAGTTGCATCAAAAGAAGGCTTGATTGTAATCTGAATTAAATGAATACCCACATGATAAAAGTGTGTTGAGTTCGATCATCATCTTGTCTGGTAGAAAGCAGGTTAATAGAAACCATCTCTCGCTTTAAAATTATTCATTTTCCCGTCAAAAAATACTTGCCGGAGATTGGCTACATGACTTACTATCGACATCAAAAAGGAAATAAACTTTAAAAAATTAAATCTTCCCTTCTCACTGATAAAAGTAGGATATTAAAATGGCTTATTCTTTACTCGATTTTAATTTCCGATTGATAATTTCAATACGAAATATTGTACAAGCTATTTATAAGCTTCATTTATTCAAAGTGAAGATAAAAAAGTCAACCCTTTCAGAAAGATGCGGACTTGTCCCACTTTCAATTTTACATA